>JAMXBD010002631.1:0-177777 GCA_024138025.1 Combretum micranthum
ATATATAGCTAGCTTGTTAACTTCTATCCTTTTTTTGAAGGATAGCACTCTATATCTTTGTTGTCACAGAAGGATATACAAATATGCAAGCGCTAAGAGATCGATGCAAAACAGCAACCTTGTTATTTTGACATTGGTTGGTCTTGTTTGGTATAATAGTTTGGTAAAACCTGTATCCCAATGATGTATCATGACTTACATGTATCCGACATATATACCATATCAACACAAAATTTGTCCTCTGCAAATATGGACTGTACGTATCATGAAGGCTGGAAGAAAATCGATTTTGCGGAGCATCTCAAGAAGCTGTCTGGTGTTCCAGTTCTTTTTATACTGGAAACGGGGGTGCTATAAACAGTAAGGTATCCATTAATATTAAACATACATTTGAAGCTTTGTGCTGCTAATTTTGCTTTCTGCATAAGCTAATTATCTTTTATCATAAATTGTGGACATCACTCAATTAATATCTATACATGAAGCCTCGGGAACTTTTCTGGCAGCTTAGGTGTCTCCAACAACTTTTGAAATCTTATTTAGTTTTTATACATTAGAATTTAGCTATACTCTAGTTGCTTTAGTGATAGAAATTTCAGTTAGTGATTGGATGAAGAACTGCTGGATTATAAACTCATCTACCTTTTCTTCTATATCAGTGAGAAAAAAAAAGTTTAAGTGAATGTAGTAAGGCAACATGCATTTTATATATTATCATCATTATTTTGTGTAACAAGAAAATTTAGCTTTGCATTCGAATTCCAGTTCCTTCTCCACTTATTTGTTTAAACCTTTGAAAATGAAATTTGTTAGAGAACTCTTATGCTTTTTGGTTGAAATCACTCAAGTGCTGATAAAATTTTGGCAAAAACTGAGATTTGTACTTCAAATCTGTTATACAGATCTTATACTGAATAATATTTACTGAATTATTCTAAAATGCATTCAAAATCGGCTTTCAATTTGAAGATGGCCTGTAGAAACTTGATGTTGATTGTTAGCTATATGGTTCAATTGCATGTTAGGAAGATGACAAGTAATACAGTTAGTGTATGCTGTGATAATAACTGGTATGAAGCACAACGTTTTGAAAATTTCTGGGTTGTCTTAAATTTATTCTTTTTTTTTTTGGATTATATTAAATAGAGAAGAAAATACAAAGATAGGGTTTTCCTGTGTAAATAGAAACACACTAAGACCTAAAAATTTGGTCAAAACACAAAAAGACAAAAGGGTGCAAAGATTGATAAACTTGCTATAACGATCACAATATGGGTTCTAAAACATTACAAAATAAATAAGTTAAAATGTGCATTGATGATTCCTCTAGGATTGTGCCCTTGCTCCCCTTCCTGCAAATTCCTTTCCTTCCACAATAAAACAAAATACTGCTGGTGCCTTCTTGCAAGCTGAACTAACAATGCTCCAACATAGAGAGGAATCAAACAAAGAGAGGCTGTTGTGACTCATGATTGAATTAGAAGTCACTGAAAGATGGTCTTCTACTTATCCAAAAATCCCCAATGTGAATCACTCTTGTAAGGAAGGTGCACAAGTAGTAACGTTGCTAATTTTAAATCCCCATTGCATCCACTTATATCCATAGCATGTAGTGTTCTTGGGCAATTTTTCGAGGGATAATGCGTGTGGTGCATTATTTATGTACGGAAATGATTTCATGCTAGGAACAAGGGTGGGACACTCCTCAGCCAACTCATCTGCCTTTTTCATGGAGATTCTTTGAAAGGTTAATGTTCCATACCTCTTGTCATGTTGATGCGCCTTAGGAACTTGGTGGATATCCACTCCTTCTTTCATCCAAGATTTTTCCTTGAGCCATTCCCACGTGTTTTTGCTGATGAAGGTACAGAATTGTGTTTGTGGAATAAATAATAGAATATTGTATTTTATGATAATATATAGATGATGTACACCTAGTTTGGTGTATTGAGCCCTACCTACCATTTTAATTATTACACTAATGAATACAATAATATCAATTTACTCTATAATATTCCCCTAAAGTTCGAGCATAGAATTCATCATGACCAGCTGTTACACAAATAACTAACGAGTCATTTAATGCTTTTGTAAAAAAGTCTCTAATTGTTCTCCAGTCTTCACTTAACTGTGGAGATTAAATTGCTAATTTTTCACAAACAAAGGCAATCAATGTCAATATGTTTAGTTTACTCTCAAATACAGGATTAGATGCAACATGAACTGCTAGAATTCACACCACAATTTTGCTGGTAGAAGAACTTTGAGCCCAACCTCTGTTAAGAATTTGGTATAATTCACATTACATTACATTAGATTGCGCCATAGCTCATACTTGATTCTTCACTATATAGATACAATATTCTGATTCTTATTCTTCTATGAATCTACATCTAAAAGATACCCTATACGAGAACTTTTTTTGGTACAATATACCTTAACAAGCACCTTCAAATAGTACAAAATCTGTTTCAAATCAGCCTAATGATGAATTGTTGGAGAAGACATAAATGGACTCACAACATTACATAATATGTAATATCAGGATAGTTCCAGTGAGGTAATTTAATCTCAACCAATCTTCCATAACTTTCGG
Source organism: Combretum micranthum (assembly GCA_024138025.1). NCBI lineage: Eukaryota > Viridiplantae > Streptophyta > Magnoliopsida > Myrtales > Combretaceae > Combretum > Combretum micranthum. The sequence goes on from JAMXBD010002631.1 coordinate 2,597, forward strand.
ATCCTTACTAACTCTCTATCCTTGGTAAGTTGTAGATTAAGTTCATTAGGGGTATTGCACTGTTTTGTCCTTAACTCCTTGTTTTAGATAATAGGTAAGTACATATTATTTCCGTTGAGACGAGAAAATGCCTTTTTTGTTCCTCATCACTTTAATTCCTATATAGTACTTCAAAGACCGGAACTGATTATGAAGTGTCTTTTCCAAAGAAGATGATTTCTTTTATCACTTTCATAATAAAAATATCATCTACATAAACGACAAGAAGAATAATTCAGATGAAGAATGTCTATAAAACAGTGAATCAAGCTTATTTTGATCATCCCAAACTTTTCAATTACTTGACTAAATTTTCTGAACCAAGATGGGACTTTGCTTTAAACCCATATAAAGATATATGAAGACGACTTGCTCAACATAGGTTTCCTCCCGAAGATCCAATGTAAAAGACATTTTTGATATTTAATTGGTGTAAGGCTAATCATGAGATAAATAGTCGGAAAATGTCAATTTCGCTACATGAGAGAAGTATTTGTATAGTTATACCATAAGTTTGGGTATAACCCTTAGCCACAAGGCGAGCTTTGAGGTAAATAACAGATCCAATGGCATTTACTTTGACGTAAAAACCCATTTTATCCAATAGTCTTTTTACCTGTAGGTAAACTTACCAATCCCAAGTATTATTAGCATGGAAGATAGTCATTTCCTTTATCATTGTAGTATGCCAATTGGGATGAGACAAGGCCTCATGAAGAGTGTGAGGGATGCATACGGGAATAGAGGCAGCAAAGGAACATGAAGAGGATGATAAACGATCATATGACATAGATGAAGCAATAGGGCAAGTGTATTGCCTTTTATCTTTGCGAAGAGCAATCGGAAGGCCAATCATTGGTGTATTGATCTCAAAGAAGATACTGGTATTGGACTTGTAGTAGAGGATGTTGGCGTTTAGCATATACATAACGAATTGTTGGAGGTGGAGGTGGTAGGGACAGTAGAGACATGTTGATGTCTGAAATAATATGGTACACTAATAGATCATCATTCTCTTTTGCTTTATTTGTAGATTCAGAAGATGTAGAAAAAAAATATTGTTTCATAAAGGTAACATTAGTAGCCATAATAAATTTGTTAAGATTAGGGCAATAACATCAATACCCTTTTTGTGTATGAGAGTAACCCATAAAAACACATTAGACAGCCTTAGGATCTAGCTTGGTGACTTCAGGCCGAGTATCTAAAAAACATGTACATCCAAATATGTGAGACTTAATTAAATAACAATTTTGTGGGAAAAAGATTCTTATAAGGAATCTCACCATGAAGAACAAATGACAGCATACGATTAATCAGGAAACAAGCTGTTGACAGTTGCTGTCCAAAATTGTTTGAACATGACTTTGAAACAAGGGTGCCTTGGCTGTTTTAAGATGCCTATTTTCCCTTTCAGCTACATCATTTTGAGAATGAGTGTATTAACATATGGAGTTTGATGAATGATGCCTGCTTTGTCATATAGGATTTGAATGTCTCGAATAAATATTCTTTGGCATCACTTTTTATACAGACAAAAGTATTAAAATGAGTCTTAGTTCAGCCAAAAAAAAAAAACACTAGTGAATGGGAAAATAATTCAGAATGGTGTTTTTAGATAGAGCCAAGTCATTCAAGAATAGTTATTCGCAAAAATAACAAAATAGCGAAATCCAATTTTGGACATAACTAACCAAGGACTAAAAAATCTGAATGAATTAATTCAAAAGGAGAATTAATCTTTTATTGACATGAGACACATAGGATGGTGATGGTGTTTATCAAATTGACATGACTCACAATCTAATAATGATACATTTTGAAATTCAAAAAAGATGACCAAGTTGACAATGTGCTTCAAAAGGTCAAAACACTTGAACAAGCAATGGTTTTAGGTACTTCCATGGATATCCAAAAGATAGAGTTGATATATACCCTTCAGCAATAATCTTCTTCATCATAAGAGTCTAAAATAAACCATAATTAGGAAAGAATGAGACAAAACAATTTAAGTTACAAGTAATTTGACTTGCAGGTAAGAGATTAAAGGAAAGTTGATAGACCTAAGACAGAGGATAAAGAAAGTAATGGAGTGCACTGTACCAGAACCAATAATAGATAATATAAAGCCATTTGTTAAGGTAATAAGAGAAGATGAAGTGTGTGGTTTAAAAATAGTGAAGAACCTGATATGATTAGTTGCACTTGAATCAATGACCTATTGTGACATAGAAGAAAGAGGACTTATTTAAATTACTTGACTCGGCATAGTAGTGATAGATTGAGATGAATTTTTTAATATGTTAGAAATTCGGAATTATTTTATTGGAATAAAGAAATTATTGAAACATATTTCCTTTCTTTTTTTTTTTTTTCAATAGATTGATTAGTTAAGTTTTTTTTTTTTTTTTTTATTGATATGGTCAATCTCCCTAATTAGTTAGTTTCCTTTTACTATGGGACTTCACTTTGTATCTTCTCCTATATGTGTACCTGCATATATGTGTAATTACATAGAAAATTTTTCTCCAACAATTTCATGGTATCAGAGCCTACTTGAAGGTTCCTTCCTCTTCCTCTTCCTCTTCCACCACCCACCACCAACCCCCCACCCCACTGAAAACCATGGTAGGAATCTTTGAGTCAGAAATTAATTCACAAGTCTCTATCCCTCGAAATCCCTCTCTTACAAATTATAGTGATAATTCTCCCCTAGTAATCACAAATCACAAATCACAAACTTGATGGCAAGAATTTCTTGCAGTGGTCCCAATCGGTTCTCATGGTCATTTGAGGCCGAGATAAATTAAGATATATCATTAGTGATACTCAGTGACCTAATTTGACTAATTGAACGTATGTTGCATGGGAGTTAACAAGTCTATCATGACGGCATGGTTGATTAATTCCATGGAAACCAATTTTAGCCAAACTTACCTGTTATTCAAGATTGCTAAAGCTATATGGGATACAGTCGAAACCTACTTAGATTTGGAAAATACGTCTCAAGTGTTTCGGATCAAGTTAAAGCTCAAGGATCTTCGTCAAGGTTCCTTTGATGTGATTGGTTATTATAACTTTGATTTTATGGCGGGAACTAGACATATTCTATGAAGTTGACTAGGGAGAGATAGAGGATCATGTGAGATTCAGGACTCATCTAGAAAAGGAAAGACTGATTTTTTTGCTGGTTTGAATCGAGATTTGGATGAGGTTCATGGACCAATTTTAGGCAAGAGGCCATTACCCTCCATTGGAGAGGCTTTTGCTGAGGTTAGTCGTGAGAAGAATCAACGTTGAGTAATGTTAGGAGAGCTTAAAGAACTTAAACCAATCACTAGCAATGGAGAACGTCCTATCGAGAACACTGCCCTATTCACAAAAGGGCAATTTAATCCCAGAAATCATACGGATGGAGACACTAGGCAAAATAAATCTAGTGATTGCCCATGGTGCAACCGCTGCAACAAAGTAAGGCATATCAGAGACAACTGCTTCCAACTTCATGGCTACCCTCCAGGATGGAAGAATAGAAACCAGAAAGAAGGCAAGGCTCCTAACCCCACCTTTGCATTAGTCCTAGGAACACCATCCACTACAGATGAAATGTTGAATGTTTGGCTAACCAAATCACAGCAAGGGACCCTTCATCATCTTCTCAAAACATCAAATCACACACTTGCCCTAGCCTGTACTCTAGCTGTACAAGTTAACGCCCTTGGTTTCACATGTGATTCCAATATCTGTTCTCCTTAGATTTTTGATTTTGGGGTATTAGACTGTATGACCGGTAACTCTTCTCTGTTTCATTCATATGCTTCTTACCATAATCAGTTTAGAGTAAGAATAACTAATGGATCTCTCTCCCTTTTTGCCGGTATTGGGTCAATTTGTCTTAAGACCAACCTTCCCTAACATTTGTGCTACATGTTCTAAATTTGTTTTGTATTTTGTTGTCAATTAGTAAATTGACTCAGGATAATCACTGCCTTGTTAAATTTTCTTTTGCTGCTTGTTTTATTCAGGAATAGGAGTCGGGGAAGATGATTGGCAATGCTAAAGTTCAGGATGGACTCTATATATGGGAAAATCATGCATTCGAGAATAAACAAGCGTGTCATAGCAATGCTCTTTCTGTTTCAAATGATGATGCAATCATGATGTGGCATCTTAGACTAAGGCATCCAAATTTCTTGTATTTCAAACGCTTGTTTCTTAATCTGTTTCGTAATAAAAATGTTAGTTTCTTTACATGTGAGATATGTCAATTGTCAAAACACACTCAAATTCCTTATGCTCTTAAACCATATGTAGAATCTAGACCATTCTCATTAATGCATAGTGATATTTGGGGGGACTTTTTGTGTAAAAAACATAACAGAATCTCGGTGGTTCATTACCTTTATAGATGATTACAGTAGAGTATGCTGGGTATATCTTCTAAAAGATTAATCAGAAGCATCGTAGACCTTCTAGAATTTTCATTCTATGGTTAAAATTCAGTTCCAAGCCACCATACACGCATTTAGAATTAATAATGGATGAGAACATTTCAATTCTACCTTAGGACAATACCTATAATCACGGTATAATTCACCAAAGTTCTTGCTTGGACACCCCTCAACAAAATGGTGTCTCTGAAAGAAAAAATAGACATCTATTGGAGGTGGCTCGAGCCCTTATGTTTACCACGAGTGTTCTTAAGTATCTCTAGGGTGAAGCATATTGACTGCTTGTTTCTTGTTCAATTGATTGCCTTCAAAGGTCCTAAACTTTCAAACCCCTTTTTTGTCCTAAAAACTGCATTTCTTATGTTTTCTGTCTCATCCATTCCTTTGAAACTCTTCGGGTGCAAAGTTTTTGTTCGCTCTCATCATCAAGGCCTATCTAAACGTGATCCTCGTGCACATAAATGCATCTTTGTAAGTTACTCACCTACTGAAAAGGGCTACAAATGTTTTTCTCCTCCTATTAGACGACTCTTAGTGTCTAAAATGTCACCTTTTTGAATTTGAGCCTTATTTCACCTAGAATCACCTTCATGGGGAGAGTGTAGATGAAGATGGGTCTCTAAATGGTCTTCTTGAATATGAGCCAAAGCCAGAATCATCTTGTGTCAACGCTGTCCCTACCATTCCAGTCAACCTAAATCCCTTCCCTACCATACCTAACATTCCTATTGATAAGTCTCATAAAGCTGATCATGAAACACATCCTAAAACACATGAACCAAAATCACACTGGGTTATTGAACCGCTTGTTTATTCAAGGCAAAATCCTCTCAGAATAGATAAAGGTTGCTAAGAATCTAAAACTGACAACTGTTCCAAGTCTAACATGTTAACCGAATCTATGTCTATCTTAGGTTCTCCAAAAGAGGTAGACCTTCCTATTGCTCTTCACAAAGGAACTAGATGATGTACTCGGCATCCGATTTCCAGGTTTGTGTCATATGAAAGGTTGTCTCCTTTGTATCAGGCTTTTGTCATCAATATGGATTAGACTAAGCCTCCAAGAGACATACAAGAAGCTCTTCGGTCGTCAGAATGGACACATGCAGTATTTAAAGAAATGAAGACTCTTGAAGATAATAAAAGCTGGGAGTTCACAGATCTTCCAAAAGAAAAAACACAGTTGGGTGCAAATGGATTTTTACTACTAAGTATAATGCGGATGGTAGCATCTACAGACATAAGGCAAGATTGGTTGCTAAGGGCTACACTTAAACCTACGGCTTGGATTATCAAGAAATGTCTGCCCTTGTTGCAAAACTCAACGCTATAGAAGTTTTGATCTCCCTAGTAGTAAATTTAGATTGGCCCCTAATGCAATTAGATGTAAAGAATGCATTCCTAAATGGTGACTTAAGTGAAGAAGTCTATATGGACATGCCTCCTGAGTTTGAAGGTAAGAAAGGTAATGTATGTAGATTAAAGAATTTCCTATATGGACTAAAAAAGTCTCCTAAGGCTTGGTTCAATCGATTCACAAAGGTAGTAACTACCAAAGGGTATAGTCAGGGACAAGTTGACCACACTGTTTTCTTCAAATATTTGGATATTGGTAAGATCACAATTCTTGTTGTAGATGTTGACGATATCATAATAATAGGGGATGATCAAGATGAAATCAATAAATTGAAGACTTATTTCAACTCGGAATTTGAGTTAAAAGATCTAGGAACTCTCAAATACTTTCTAGGTATGGGGATGGCAAGGAACAATACTGTAATTGTCATTTCACAAAGGAAGTATATATTAGACTTATAGGAAGAATCGGGTATGATGGGATGCGGACCAATAATGACACGCATGGAACTTAATCAGAAGTTTGGGACTATGGATAGTGGTTGTGAGGTTGATAAGGAGAGATATCAAACGGTAGTTAGTAAACTGGTCCACCTTTTTCATACACGACCAAACATTGCATTCGTTATTAATGTTATGAGTCAGTTTATGCATGCTCCTAAGAAGAGACATCTAGAGGCAGTATACAGTCTTGAGACATTTAAAGGGGAGCTCAGGAAAAAGAATGTACTTTAGGAAAGGAAACGATAAATTTATTGAAGTATTTACAAATATAAACTGGGCTGGTTCAGTCAATGATAGACGTTCAATTAGTGGATACTGTACTTATGTGTGGGGGAATCTAGTAACATGGAGAAGGAAAAACAATTCGTGGTAGCTCGGAGTAGTGCGGAGGTAGAATTTTGTGTAGTTGCTCATGGCCTGTGCGAAGGGATCTGGTTGAATCGTTTGCTGAAAGAACTACGGATACCTGTTGAGACACCTATGAAGATATATTGTTGTCACGTGATGGGAGTTTTACCCCTCAAAAGAGTTTTCATATGGCACTTGATTATCCTTCATAATATCGTTTATTGCTAATCTGGATGGTGAGCCAGCCTTATCTTTCCTGTTTTATCTAGGTCTGTTCCAAGTCTCACATCCTCATAAAGAGTTCCCTCTTGGCCTTTCCATGATACCCCATATGTTTGGAAGGTTTAACTAATCCAACTGGTTTTGGCCTGTCTTGGCCTTATCAGGAGAGCGGCATCAACTCTCAACTGGTTTGTTCATGGGAGGCTGAATCCACCTTTAGACTTAACCCAATCCCTGAATAAATCCTCTGCCGATGTCACTCACAACGCTATACGCCTAAGTTAAACACTCCCTTAAAGCCCTCAACTATCGGACCGTGATACTTTCTCCTACTTAAATTCATGATGTTCTTGTCATGAGGCAAATCTGCTGCTACCAGTACCCACTCTCAAGCTCTTAACCCCTTCTTCACATTCATTGTCAACACACGCAAGATCATCTCACCAGGACTTCGGCTTCCTCTTATCCTCACCCATTCCTCCATCCCCTGAGATTGCCTCGTGTTGAGTTGCCCAACGTTTGAGTTTAAGCATAAGATCTTGCTTTAACTCCAACTCGCGACACAGTAGCCTTTAAGTAACGATGTCCTTAAGGTGGCTACTCTGCTTGAGTTTCATCAACACGAGCTAAATTGATAATAAGATTAGGGCTAAATCTTGTCTCCACTACTCGCGACACAGCTGCCCTCTGACATTAATGTCTTAGCTCTGGTGGTTGCTCCTCTCGAGCTTTGCCCAAACTAACCGCATCCACAACAAGAATTACTAACTCGTTAAGCACTCTAGGTAGTATTTAAGTGGTTTGATGGAGTTGAGAATTTGTGCTCTGATACTTATTGTCACGGAATAGAAGTTTCACCCCTCAAAAGAGTTTTCGTATAGCTTTCGATTATCCCTCATATTATCGTTTGCTGTTCATTTGGATGGCGAGCTAGCCTTTCCTAAGTTCGAGCCCTACATTCTCATAAGAAGTGCTCCCTTGGCTTTGCCACGATCCTCTATATGTTTGGAAGGTTCAACTATATCAACTGGTTTCGGCCTGTCTTGGCTTCATTGGGAGAGCGGCATCAACTCTCAACTAGTTTGTTTATGAGAGGCTAGACCCGCCTTCAAATATAACTCTCACCCTGAACAAATCTTCTGCTGATGCCACTCACAACACTATAGGGCAAAGTTAAAAACCCTCATAAGGCCCTATTGTCACGAGACGGGAGTTTCACCTCTCAAAGAGTTCTCGTGTGGCTCGACTATCTCTCATATTATCGTTTGTTGCTAAACTGGATAGCGAGCCAACTTTATCTTCTTTGATTTCCCATGTTCGTTCTAAGCTCCGCATTCTCATAAGAAGCGTCCTCTTGGCTTTGCCACGATTCTTTATATGTTTGAGAAATTCAACTATAATAATTGGTCGGCCTACCTAGACCTCATCAGGAGAGCGGCATCAACTCTCAAACCAGTTTGTTCACGGGAGCCTAGACCCGCTTTAAAATATTACCGACCCTGTGCTGGTGCCACTTACAATGCTATATGCCTAAGTTAAACACCCGCATGAAGCCCTCAACTCTCGGACTGTGACATTTCCTCCCCTCCCCCCCCACAACAAAACCAATGACATCTTCATTATGAGGCAAATTATCCACTCTCAAGCTCTCAACCCTTTTTCCACATCCATTATCAACACACCCAAGATTATCTTATCAGGATTGTGGGCTTCTATAGGTTTCCTCTCGCCGCCCTCACCCATTCCTCCATCCTTTAAGATTGCCTCTTGTTGGGTTGCCCAACGATCGGGTTTGAGCATAAGATCTTGCTTCAATCCTAACTCGCAACACAGCCGCCCTTAAGCAATGATGTTCTCACTCGGTGGTCACTCCGCTTGAGCTTCATCCACACGAGCTGAATTGACAACAAATTAGGGCTAAATTTTGTCTCTACGACTTGCGACACAACTGCCCTTTAGCACTAATGTCCTAGCTCTGATGGTTGCTCATCTTGATCTTTGCCCACACGAGCTACATCCACAACAAGAATTACCTATTCGTAAAGCACTCTGGGTAGTATTTAAGCTGTTTGATGGAGTTGGGAACTTCCACTTTGATACCAATTGTCATAAGAAGGGAGTTTCACCCCTCAAAAAGTTTCCGTGCGACACTTGACCATCTCTTGCATCATTGTTTGTTGTTAAACTGGATGGCGAGCTAGCCTTGTCTTTTTTGATTTCCTAGGTCCGTTTCGAGTCTACATTCTCATAAGGAGCGCCTTTTTGGCTTTGCCACGATCCTCCATATGTCCGTTTCGGCCTGCCTTAGCCTCATCAGGATAGTGGCATCAACTCTCATCCAATTTGTTCATGGGAGGCTAAACCCACCTTTAGATGTAACCAATACTCCGAACAAACTCTCTGCTGATGCCACTCACAACGCTATATGCTCAAGTTAACCGGCTTGAGGGAGAGTGTTAGGAATCCAGAATTATTTTTTTGAATAAAGAAATTGTTGTAACATATTTCCTTTCCTTTTTTTTTTTTCTCTTTCAATGGATTGATTTGTTAAGTTTCTTTATTTTTATTGTTATTGATAAGATTAATCTCCATAATTAAGTTAGTTTCCTGTATTGTAGGATTTAACCTTATATCTTCTCCTATTTATGTACCTGCATATATGTGTAAATACATAGAACATTTTTCCCCAAAAATTTCATAATACGTCCTAATACTGATGGAATTGAACATATTCATCTACAGAAATTGTAATCATACTTGTAAACCTACTACACCAATTAACTAAATTAGTTGCTCACTCTCCTAATGAGGCTTAAGAGCTAAATGTTGCTCACTAGGACAACAACAAGTACACTTAATTCAAAAATCCCTACTAATATCATGTGAAATAAGTGTAGAATAGTTGTATTTTTATGTGATAATTATTTCTTGACATATAGTGAGATATATATAAATGATGTGTTCCTAGTGGCTAGTATATCAACTCCTACATATCACTGTAAACACAATATTACCAATTTACTCTATAACTTGTTTCTCTAGTCCTAATAGTGTTGTAGATGGCTCTCCCTAAATCCATCCACTAAGGGGCCTTTGGCATCGTTGCTTATGGAATGATTTGGTAAAGGGTTGGTAATGAATTTCTTGCTTCAAAGGGTAAGGTTTTATTTTATTTTGTTTTTTAATTTTTTATTTTGGTGTTGGGCTTTGTTTGTGGTTTTGTGGTGGCTTGTGTGTTTTATTTTTACCGTTTTTTTGGGGAGGGGGGTGGTTTTTTTTTGGGTGGGGTGGGGGGTGGGTGGGGGGTGGGGTGGGGTGGGGTGCACGGGGTTGGGGGTGTGTGTAGGTGGGGTTGTTGGTGCTTTTTTTTTTTTTTTTTTTAATGGGGCATTACTTCCTCAAAATCATGCTTTTTTTGCAACTTGGACAAAAACCCATCCTCGTCTCTTCTTTAACTGCTCTTTTCTCAAGGCTGTTTGGGAGGAAGTTAGGAATTCACTTCATTGCCCACCTTCTTTTATTTTGTGGCGAGGTGCCATAGATGGTCTTATTCTTTCTCCTAAAGGTCCTTTATTAGATAAATGGAAGTCAGCTTTGTCAGCTATTACATTTGGAGGGATAGGAATTCTTTACGCTTGGGCCTTAATACCCCAAATGTATCTTGATATTAGATGAGAAAAAATATGAAAGTAAGAAGAATTCATTCTTTTTACATGTCTCTCACACACAATCTACACATGGAAGCCTTAATTTATAGGCATCTCAAATATGATAGGTGTGGTTGTTAATTCTAAACACCAATTGATTACACCAATAATTTTATCTAATATATTTAGACAAAATATTGAAAAAGAGTCTATACATTAAAACAAATTTAGATTTCCTACACTCCTCTTTAAGCTGAGGAAGTGATATTTATCATTCTTAGCTTGTTTGAAATCTCTGTGAATATTTTCCTTGCCATTGACTTGGTAAATATATCTACTTCTTGGTGGAGAGAAGGAATATACTGTAATTTTATTCCTCTATTCTCAATCTCTGATCTTATGAAATCTTGGTTGAGACGAACATGTTTCATACGTTCGTGTTGAAGTGGGTCCTTCACAATGCTTATGGCTGATCTATTATCACAATATAACTATGTGTGTGAAACTTCAACTTCTAAATCCTTCAACAGTCTGTGGATCCAAATTACTTCACATATTCCTTGAGTAATCACTCTATATTTGGCTTCAGCACTACTTCTAGCCACCATTGACTGCTTTTTACTTTTCTAAGTCATAAGATTACCCCATAGTTCTATGCAATAACTAGATGTTGATTTGCTACAGATACATCACCACCCCAATTAGTATCTACAAAGACTTCAAGAACATGCATAGCTTGACTAACGAGATTGATAGAATAAGCAATATCAGGTCGTTTAAGGGATAAGTATATCAGTTTCCCAACTAACCTTTGATATTGACCTTTATCAACTGGAAGATCTTCCTTTGGTGCACATAGTTTCCAAGTTTGTGGTAACGGAGCACTAGTTGGTTTGCAGCCCAACTTACGTGTTTTCTTTAATAAGTCCATTACATATTTTCTTTGACTGATGAAAATACCTTGCCTGCTCCTAGCCACTTCCATTCCCAAGAACTTTAATTCTCTAAGTTCCTTGGTTTCATGATCAGCCCAAATAGAAGGCCACAAGTTCTTGAGTTTAACACTGTGTCTAGCACGAGTTTATCACCCATAAATCAGTTACTAAGTCCAATTCGTGAACTTGATCAGCCGCTACTTTTCAATCCTCAGTCAACAGCAACTAAAGAAGTCTAGGTATATTATAGGAAGGGGCAACCGCAGAGAGAGATTGAGGCCGAGGCACATCTCACTCCTGTCCAAGAAATTGAACGGGACCTAATGACTGGAGAAACCAGCTCAGGAGGTAAAAATGAACTGGAACAGAAAGGATTAGAGGAGATTCAAGCAGAAGATGATTTGAATCTACTGATTGCCTTGAGAAAAGGTACTCGATCATGCACCTAACATCCTATTGAGAATTTTATTTTATATGCAGGTCTCTCTCAATCCTATCGAGGTTTTATCTCAAGGCTGGATAATGTTCAAATTGCAGCAAGTATTTAGGAAGCTTTAAGTTACCTAGGCTGGAAACAAGCTGTTCAAGAAGAGATTATGGCCTTGAAAAAGAGTGGTACTTGGATTATAACAAAACTTCCACTAGGAAAGAAAGCAGTGAGTTGTAAATGGGTCTTTACTATAAAACATAAGGCGGATGGAAGCATAGAAAGACTAAAAGCTCGGTTGGTAGCAAGGGGCTTTACTCAATCTTATGGTGTTGATTATCAAGAGACGTTTGCTCGAGTTGCAAAACTCAATACCATTCGAATAGTCCTCTCACTAGCAGCAGACTTAGATTGGCCTCTTTATCAACTTAACATAAAGAATGTCTTTTTTAATGGAGATCTTGAGGAGGAAGTTTATATGGAAATTCCTTCAGGTCTACAAATAAGCAACGGCAAAAACAAGGTGTGCAAGTTATTGAAGTCTTTGTATGGTCTGAAACAATCTCCATGTGCATGGTTTGGCAAGTTCTCACGGTTAGTAAAAGAACATTGTTTTACTCAATATCAAGCTGATCATAGACTCTTTGTGAAGCGTTCTCCCAGAAATAAATTGGCTGTTCTTATTGTGTATGTTGATGGCATCATCGTAACCGGAGATTATGAAGAAGAATCATTGATAATTATATAGTCTTTAGCAAAAGAATTTGAAAGAAAAGATCTTAGTCCTCTACGCTATTTTTTGGGAATGGCAGTGGCTCGATCAAAAAGGGGGATATTTGTTTCTCAATGGAAATATACCCTAGATTTATTGAAAGAGACTGGCATGCTAAGATGCAAACCTGCAAGCACTCCTATGAATCCTAAAAGAAAATTTGGAAGTAAAGAGGAAGGAATCCCTATAGATAAAGGAAGATATTAGCGTCTAGTGGGAGACTCATTTATCTCTCACTTACTCGACCTGACATTGGTTTTGCAATAAGTTTTGTAAGTCAATTTATGAACAATCCTACTAAGGAACATATGGAGGCTGTGTCCCGAATTCTTCAGTATCTAAAAATGACTCATGGAAAAGGGTTATTGTTTAGCAAAAATGAGTGTAGGGACTTAGTTCTTTACTCTGATGCAGACTGGACAGGAAGTCAAATAGATAAAGGAAGATATTAGCGTCTAGTGGGAGACTCATTTATCTCTCACTTACTCGGCCTGACATTGGTTTTGCAGTAAGTTTTGTAAGTCAATTTATGAACAATCCTACTAAGGAACATATGGAGGCTGTGTCCCGAATTCTTCGGTATCTAAAAATGACTCATGGAAAAGGGTTATTGTTTAGCAAAAATGAGTGTAGGGACTTAGTTCTTTACTCTGATGCAGACTGGACAGGAAGTCAAATAGATAGAAGATCAACCACAGGGTATTGCTCCCTAGTTTGGGGTAATCTTGTAACATGGAGAAGTAAAAAACCATCTTTGGCCTCTAGAAGTAGTGCTGAGGCTGAACTAAGAGCCTTAATAGTAGCTATTTGTGAAGGAATTGGGATAGGGAGAATTATGATTGAGTTGGGAATGGATTTTGAAAAAACAATACAGCTTAAGTGTGATAATCAGGCCACTATCAGCATTGCAAAGGATCTAGTTCATCACGATAGAACTAAACATGTGGAGATTGATTGGCATTTTATCACAGAAAAGATTGAGAAGTCAGAGGTGCAGTTGGTTTACACTCCATCTCGAGAGCATCTTGCAGAAATTTTAACAAAAGTTTTGTTAGGACCTAACTTTGAGGAACTATGTAACAAGTTGGGCATGTACAATATGTCAATATGTATAACTCAACTTGGGGGGAGTGTTGATTTTCCCTCAAAGTTACCATATCTAGTTTTATTTTACAATTGTGGACGCAAATAAATTAGGTGATTAGGGAATCTATTTTTTCCTTTTTGGGTTCCTTAATTTTAGGATAATTATTTCTCTCCATAATTTTAGGAATTTGTTACCATTTTTAGATATAGAAATTATGTATATAAATGTGTAATTTTTCACAATCTTTGAATAAGAAATACACTTTATTCTTTATTAGAAATCTTCAGTTTTTGTACTTAATAGCTAATTGTTTGTTGTTCTCTTCGAACAGTGGTTTGTTCTAGTTTTAATCTTGTTGATTTTAGGCTTTTGTCCCCTCCGTCCCGCATATTGCTCTTTTGACACCTCCTTTGATTAAATGAAATTTTGAATTTATCCAAAAAAAAAAAAAAAAAAAGAAGTGCATTATCCTGTGATATAGGCAGAACTCTGCGTCTGCTTGTTCATATTCTGCTGGGGGCTACTGGACTTTTATTTGCTCTTTGGACAATGAGTGTTTCTGTAGTTAATTAACATAAAGTATTTCTTTTGTGAGTGCTGCTGTCTCTAGTTGTGACAGCGACCTAACTTAACTGATTTGCTTATGTTTATGGTGAATCTTTTGCCGCTGGACTGGTGATCAGTAATTTGTCGTCCTGAGAGCATAACCCTGTTTTAGTGCATTAGCACTGATGGAACCTGAAGATTCATTCTTATTCTTCTTCTCGTAGGTTCGTTCCCTTGCTGCTGAGTCTGATAGAGCATTTCAGGGTGGCCCACTTGATCGGACATTTTATCAGGAAGCTTCCGTGGCTGCCCAAGGGGGAGGCTTTGAGATGGATGCAGGTGACCTGCAGTTGCCCAACCAATATTCTCGTCGGCTGGACTGGTTCGCCGTGGATCTTGAAGGTGAACATTCTGCAATGGATGGTCGAATACTGGAAGAACACGCTGAATATGTTGTATATGCCATTCACAAGGTATACAATTCTTGACTTTTATATTGTTTAGTACACAGTTGTTGGGACAGCTGCAGAATGACATGTTAAAAATATGGTTTTGTAGAAATTTTTGTCACATTAGACAGGTAGTATTGTGGAACTTGGTTTACTAAGTGTTTTAGAGTATCATAGTGTCCACCTGTCTTGATACTTGTTGTTTTATATATGGTCGTTGATTATTAGCGTAGTGGAGAACCTTTGGTTGATCAAAGAGGGAAAGATGAGAAACACAGAGCAAATTATAGAAGTCCATCTTGTATAACAATAAAATGGGGGTGAAATAAAGACAAAATTCACAGCTTTATAACCAGCACAAATATACTAACCATGAGGGTTTTAGTGCGTATATTTATACTTTGGGCTCTATTTGGATTCCTTTTTTTCCATCTGTATTTGTATGTGTATCTGATTTGCATTTGTATCTTATCCGTATCTGATTGGTATTCGGTATGTTTGATTTGTTTATAATTAAAATTGTTTTTTTTTTTAAATTTGTATTTGTTTTTTAACAAATAGCATGATTGAAAACAATAGAAAAAAATGCCAAAAATGATTAGAATAACATGAACCAAACAGAGCTTTGTATTTAACCAGTGTCTAATTTTCTCTTTTAAAAAAGCAATTTCAATTTCATGAAATTGCTTTCATGAACTTGATGCAAACATTTTCATTTGTTTTTGTTATCTGCTGTGAGGAATATGTTATTTTGCTATTTATGTTCTTCTCTTTAGTTTATTCCTCAACTGATGATCTGGTGTGCCTCTTGTTAGATTTTAGATCAATATAGAGAGTCTTATGATGCTAGAGTGAAGGAAGGTGCTGCATCTTCGGGAAGCTTGCCAAAGAGTGTTATTCTGGTTGGCCATTCAATGGGTGGATTTGTTGCTAGAGCCGCTGTTGTTCATCCAAATCTCAGGAAATCAGCAGTTGAAACTGTCTTGACACTCTCAAGTGCACATCAGTGAGCCCTATTGCCTTCTAAGGTGCCATCTCATGTTCAAGAGCTTTATGCATATTTTCTGTAATTGCTGGTTCTATCTGTACCATACAGGTCACCTCCATTGGCATTACAGCCATCATTAGGACACTATTATGCACGAGTGAATCAGGAGTGGAGAAGGGGTTATGAGACCCAAACCACTCATGTCGGACAGCATGCATCTGATCCCACACTATCTCGTGTTGTTGTTATCTCCATCACTGGAGGCAAAAATGATTATCAGGTACTTTTAATTTTAATTTTATTTTTATTTTTTCCACATCTTAGCCCTTCCTTGCCAAATATTGATATTGTGATATCACTTCAAGATTGAAGTTTACAAGCCTTTTTCATTAGTTAATAAAGGGTTTATGCCAAGAGTGCTTCATACATAGGTTGGTGGCTCCACACTGTCTTAGATGCAAAATCTTTGGGCACAAAATTGACAAGTACCCCTGCTTGGACCTAGAGAAAGAGAGATGAAATTCTACATGTTCTAGAGCCTATGCAGCCCTTAAAAGTTGCAAAATCAAGGTACAGGTAAGGCTATGATAAAGGTGGATCCCCTACACTAGTGGGTAAAGGGAAAGGGAAGTTGGAAGTGTTGTATGAGTCTCCCATTGAATCTAGTGACATTCTTATAATTCCAAAGCCGTTGTAAGCTGAAGATGGAAAAGAGCAGGTGGATGGTGGATGTAATATAATAAATATAGTAGCCCACATCACATCTACAAGCTTAAACTTTTAAATTAAATGGTTGTAGTGCTGACTTTAACATGGTATCAGAGTAGGATGTCATGAGTTCTAATCCTTGCGCCCTCATAATCCCATTAAATTAAAATTTTCCACTTGTGGGCTTAATCAAAGCCTCAGTCCACAAGTTTGGGAGGAGTAATATAATATATACATAGGTCACACCATATCTACAAGCTTGAATTTTTAAATTAGATGGTTGTGATGCTAGCCTTAACAGTTAAGATAAAGAGTTAGTAGCTGTTGTCACCACATCCCTTATGAGGAATTTGGGCTTGTTGGTGATATCTTGAACTCCTTAATTCAAGAGAGGCAAGTCTTTGCAACTCAACTGCTAGCCTCTTCTCCTTTTGCTTTTGAGAACACCCTGATTAAAGAACACTCTTGTTGGAGCCTTGTGAAAAATTACAAAGCCAAGAAAGAGAAAAGCATTTATTTTTTATTCCAATGTAGCCCGTTTTGAGAGGAGTGGCCATTTCTTGTATAGATTGTAAATATTGGAATTATACTATTGCTAGAATTTGAAAGGGCTAAATGACCCACTCAAAAAGAGAGAGGTCAGGCAGTTATGTGTTGACTATAGGGTTTCCTTGTTAGGAATATTGGAGACAAAACCTTTAAATGTCAAATAAATGTGGGCATGCATCCAAGCTTCTGGGTGCTTTGAGGAAGAATATGGGTTGGTTGGAAACCTGAAGTTTGGGATGGACAAATTCTCTAGATGTTTAACCAACTGGTTAATTGTTTGTGTTGTCATCTACTGAATGGTTGTTCCTTACGCGTGACTTTTGCGTATGGTCTACAAGTGATGACACATAACACCACTCTCTGCCATGATCTTAGATTCGTTGAGTTACCCTTTGGTTAATTTAGGGGATCTAATGAATGTTCGAACTTGAAAGATAAGGTTGGTGGGAGTGAAGGTTTCAGTGCGGGCATAGATAAATTGAACAAGTGTTACACACCATTGAAGATATTTGAAGAAGAATTAATCTCTATTTTTAATTGAGGAATATTACACCTTAATATACATTGTTTCCATAACTAAGAATAGTAATAAACTCCTAAATCAAGGAATGGAAATTAATACCCTAAAATTAAGGAATCCTAATAGGTGAATCTAGATTCCTTGATCCCTTAATTTCCTCACATACATAATTACAAGATAAAACTAAATATGGTCGCTTGGAGGGAAATTCAACACCCCCCCTCAAGTTGGGTTGTACATATTGTGCATGCCCATCTCATTACGTAGTTCCTCAAAGTTAGGTCTTAGCAAAGCCTTTGTTAAGATATTTGTAAGTTGCTCTTGGGATGGAGTGTAGACCAATTGCACCTTTGAGTTCTCAATCTTTTTTCAAATGAAATGCCGATCAATCTCCACATGTCTATTTCTATTGTGATGAATTGGATCCTTTGCCATACTAATAGTACCATCATTATCACACTAAGCTTTACTGACTTTTCAAACTCCATTCCTAACTCGGACATAACTTGCCTGATCCATGTTACTTCTCAAATAGCTACTGCTAAAGCTCTTAGTTCAGCCTTAGAACTACTTGAAACTACGGCCTTCTTCTTACTTCTCTATGTTACAAGGTTTCCCCAGACGAATTAGCAGTACCCTGTGGTTGATCTCCTATTTGTTTGACTCCTTGCCTAGTTTGCGTTAGAGTATAGAACTAAATCCTCACACTTATTCTTCCTGAACAGTAATCCTTTTCCAGGAGTCATCTTTAGATACTTGAGAATTTGGTACACAGCCTCCATGTGTGCCTTCATAGGATGGTCATAATCTAACTTACAACATTTACTGCAAAATCGATGTCAGGCCAAGTATGTGAGAGATAAATAAGTCTCCCCACTAGACATTGATATCTTCCTTTGTCTATTGGAATTCGTTCCTCTTCACTTCTAATTTTCTTTTAGGGTCCATAGGAGTGCTTGTTGTTTTACATCCTAGCATGCTAGTCTCTTTGAGTAAGTCTACGGTATATTTTTGTTGAGAAACAAATATCCCCTTTTAGGGTCCATAGGAGTGCTTGCAGGTTCAGATCCTAGCATGCTAGTCTCTTTGAGTAAGTCCAGGTATATTTTCGTTAAGAAACAAATATCCCCTTTCTTGATCAAGCCACTTTCAATCCCAAAAAATAGCATAGAGGACCGAGATCTTTTACTTCAAATTCTTCTGCCAAGGACTGTTTAATCTTCAATGAATTCTTCCTTATAATCTCCGTGCACATTGAGGACAACCAATTTATTCCCAGGAGAACGTTTCATAAAAAGTGCATGATCAGCTTGACATCGACTAAAACTTTGTTCTTTTACTAACCATGAGAACCTACCAAACTACGTATGTGGAGATTGTTTCAGTTCATACAGGAACTTCAATAGCTTAATACCTTATTGTTGCCGTTGCTTATTGGTAGACTTGAAGGAATTTCCATATAAACTTCCTCTTCAAGATCTCTATTAAGAAAGACATTTTTTATATCAAGCTGAGAAAGAGGCCATTCTAAGTTTGTTGCTAATGAGAGGAGTATTCGAATGGTATTAGGCTTAGCAGCTGGAGCAAATGTCCTTTGGTAATTAACACCATAGGATTGAGTAAAGCTCTACGCTAGTAATCGAGCCTTAATTTTTTCTATGCTTCCATTTGCCTTAGTTTTCACAATAAAGATCCATTTACAGCTTACTGTTTTCTCTCATAGTGGAAGTTTAGTAATAATCCATGTACTATTCTTTTCGAAGGCCATAATCTCCTCATGAATGGCTTGATTCCAATCTTTTCTTAAATGCATGTTGGAATTTGAACATCATCTAGCCTTGAGGTAAAAATGCAATAGGATTGAGAGAGACCTGCATATGAAATAAAATTCTTGATAGGATATTGAGTACATGTTCGAGTACCTTTCCTCAAGGAAATAGGTAGTTCGAAATTATCTTCCATTTGAATCTCTTTTGACTCTTTGTTTTAGCTCATTTTCACCTCCTGTGCTGGTTTCTGCTATCATTTGGTTTGGGTTGGATTCTTTGATAGGGGTGAGATGTGCCATGGTCTCAATCTCCCTCTAATGTTGTCTCTTCTTCACCTGAAGTTCTTTAGTTGCTGACTGAAGCTTGCACAGACTTGAAGGAGAAAGAAAAGGTGGCTGATGAGAATTAGAGGGTTTTGTACGGATCTACGTCTATATTTGAAAATAAATCCTAAAATACTCACTTTGGAAAAGATATTCCTAAAATACTCAACGAAAAACGCATTTAAAGTATGCGTACAAATATTGGCACAAAAAATGGGGTGGAGAATCGAACGCATATAGAGAATGTGGTCAAAATTCGAACGCATGCAGTATATGCATTCGACTTGTCCAATTTATAAAATCTATTAACATAAGAAACCATCGAATTTTTTATGTAGATTATGGAATCGTAGGATTGGATCCGTACAAAATCGTAATCCTGAAACTCACAAACTAAACATGAAATGTGAGATAGGAAAATTATCTGGGAAAACAGAGTATTTTAGCAATCATTAAAAGGATAAAAATGTATTAGACTGGCGCAGTTGGACAAGGAGTATTTTAGATATCATTAATTGTGGTAAAAAATTTCTTCACCTGTTCGAATGCATGTAAAGAATGCGTCCCAACTGACCGCATACATACAATGCGTCCAAGATCAGACCAACCCAGCTAGCGAGCGAGTGGGAGCGAGGGAGTGAGGCGGAAAGCGAACGCATATATGGCATGCGTTCGATCAAGTACTTGACCGCATTTTCTATATGCGTTCGATTCCCCAACTCATTTTTCGTGCTAATATTCGTACGCACACTTTGAATGCGTTTTTGGTTGGGTACTTTAAGAATATCTTTTCAATAGTGGGTATTTTAGAATTTATTTTCAAATATAGACGTAGATCCGTACAAAACCCGAGAATTAGAATCAAGTTCACAAACAGGACTTAGTGGTTGATTTGTGGATAACAAACTCGTGCTGGACATAGGATTAGACTCAAGAATTTGTGGCTGTCTATTTGGGCTTAATGGCTGATTTATGGGTAATAGGCTTGTGCTAGACTTAGAAACTTGTGGTTGTTTATTTGGCTTGATTTCAGGCTGTTCTAGCAAGGAATCCCAACTCCAAGGCTGAAGTTCTTTCTAGCTGCTCTCCCCCTAAAGTTTAGGTTTGGAAAAATAAGGAGTTTATTCAAAGAATGTCACATCCATTGTTTCAAATACCCTTCGTGTGTTAAGACAAAAACACTTGTAACTTGTCTTGTTTGTGGAATGACCGATAAAGATGCATTTTGTCGATCTTGGGTCAAGTTTACTCTTGTTTTATGGCTATATGTGAACAAAAGCAGAACATCGAAAAATTTTGAAAGGGGGATTGGATGAAAGAATATGAGCATGAGGAAATATTTTAATGGGGGCTTGTCATGGTATTTCAAACTTTAAAACATGAGATTGTATCCTATTGATGAGACATAAAGAAGTAAGAATGGCTTCCTCCTACAGATATTTGGAACACCAGTAGAAAGGTAAAAGATTAGGCTACTTCTAACAGTTTTTCTTTCTGTCACTCCATTTTGTTGGGGTGTGTTGACACATGAGTTTACTTGGACAATTCCCTGTCCAGACCAGTATTCACCTAGAACTGAATGCAAATATTCCGTAACATTGTTAGATTTTAGGATTTTGATTTTGGTATTAAATTGTGTTTAAACTATGGAATTGAATGCCTTGAATATTCTACTAACTTCTGACTTTTCTTTCATTAGAAAAACCTAAGTAAGTCCCATATGATCATCTACGAATATTATAAACCACTGTGCTCCATTGATATTTTTAATTCTAGAGGGTCCCCAAATGTCATTATGAATTAAAGCCAATGGTTTTGATGGACAGTAGGGCACACTTGGATATACGGAGCGACTATGTTGTGAAAGCTGGCATATCTCATAGTCAAAACATTTTGAATTTTTATTAATGAATGAATGAGGGAACAACCTTTCAAGGTACATAAAGTTTGGATGACTTAATCGATAGTGCCATAACATAACTTTGCTATCTTTAGTGATACTTGAATTGAAAACCTTATGATTGAAATTATGAAATAACTGACTCTTAGATGAACCACTACTTACAACTGGAACTTTTCCAGGATGAGGTGTCTTGAAGAGATAAAATCCAGAGGACATCTTAGTGCTGCCAATCCTTTCCCTTGAATTCAATTCCTAACAAAAACACACATTCGGGAAAAGTTTTGTTAATCAGTGATTTTTGCGAGTAGCTTACTAATGGATATTAAATTGCAATCAAGTTTAGGGTCATGCAGAATGGATTTTAGAGTAATTCCGGATGAGAGTTGGACCAATCCAGTCCTGGCCACCTTGGACAGAGAACCATCACCAATTTGTATAGTGAGATTTGTGTGTCACGGTTGATAATCATGAAAGAGAGGGACTCATCTCTTGTCTTATGGCCTAATGCATCCGAATTGATAATCCAATGTTTTGAGTGTTTAGCCCACCCTAAAAATGCTGAACATGAACTACCTGATTTTGCGTGCATGCTAGTGGATGGAGCAAGGGTAGTGTCCTCACTGCCGAGAAAGTGTATTGCTTAGAAGCCTTTTGAGCACCTCAAGTTGTTCCTTAGTGAAAGGACTTGACTTAACGGTATTGGGTAGTTCGTTGACTGCATTGTTGAGTTTGCATGGCTGTCTTTGTTAGAACTTGACTTTGATGATCTCTAATTAGCCTGTTTGCGATGTATTTTCGAGCATGTCTCCTTCGTGTGACCAGGTTTAGCAAAATTTTCGTACCAAGGTCTTTCCTTCCTCTGTTTGTGGGTATCTTGATGATTTTGAGGACGTGAGCCATGAGTAGCAATCGTGGATCCTTTTGGTGTTGAAGATGAATGTTGACTACCCATCATGACCTTTTTTCTGCTTTCCTCACGACGAACTTCAGAAGCTTCTCAAAGGCTTGAAAAGGGTTTAGTTCCCATCACTCTACCTTTAACATCATCTAGATTCTTCTTTAATCCCAATAGAAACTTAAATGTCCTCTTTTGCTCCACTATTTTGTGGTACAGATTATTGTCTTTGGGGCATTTCCATTCGTGATTTTCAAACATGTCTTGTTGCTGCCAGTGACAGGTGAGGGTATTGAAATTTTGTGTTACTGTAAGGTCTCCCTGCCGTAGATCATGAAGGATTGATTTAATCGCGAATAGTTCTGATGTATTCTCAAAACTAGAATAGTTTTCTCTCACTACTTCCCATATTTCTTGAGCAGTCTCATAGAGAAGGAAATTCTCACCATTATCAACATTCATCGAATTGATGAGCCATGACAAGATTTGATGATTTTTGACCTTCCACTTCTTGTAACTTGGATCATTGTTTTTCGGAATTTGAATTTCCCCTATTAGATAATCTTCTTTGCCTCTGCTATAAATAAACATCCTAATGGATTGAGACCACTGGAGAAAGTTCTAACCAATAAGTTTGTGGTTGATGATGAGAAGTGATATATTTTCAGAGGTTTTTTAGGTGGATTTGGTTGGTCTAGTTGACATGTACTTGGCCATGGAAGATGGCTAGAAATGGAGACTAGGTTCCCCTACAACACCCCCCACCCCACCCTACCCAAATAACAACTCTCTCTGAAGAGAGACTGAGCTCTGATATTATGTTATGGTTAACACCGCAATTATCTAATTTAAAAGGTTAAGCTTTTCGATATAGTGTGACTATTATATTTATATTATAACACTTCTCCTTACTTATGGGTTGGAATTTTGATTTTTTACTAAGGTTCATCAAGTGAACAACTTAATTTTAATACAGGTTGTAATGAATGCGCAAAGATTTGAATTAAGAACTTCTTGCTTTGATTCCATGACGATTTCTAAAGAAGAATTAATCTCTATTTTTTAGTTGAGAAATATTACACCTTAATGTACATGGTTTCTATAACTATAAGAATAGTAATAAACTCTTAATTTTAAGGTGAGAACAAAGAGAGAAAAATATATTTCTTGTTATTATTGATTTGTTTGTACATACATAGAGATATATATACTAGTTCTTGTGATTGTTGGTTTATCTACACCTACCTCTATATTAATTACATTAATTAGTGAAAATAACACTAATAAATACAATATACAACTTTACACTCCCCCTCAAGCTAGAGCATACAAATCATATGCACCAAGCTTATTACAAATATATTCAATATGAGAACCCTTTAAGAATTTAGTTAGTATATCAGCAAACTGATCATTTGAATTGACATAGCTAGTGAAGATATAGCTAGATAAGATCTTTTCTCGGATGAAATGACAATCAATCTCTATGTGCTTAGTTTTCTCATGAAATACAAGATTGGAGGCTATATGTAATGCAACCTGGTTATCACAAATTAGCTCCATTTGTGAAGTTCCACAAAATTTTAGCTCCTCAAGCAACTGTTTCAATTAAATCAATTCACAAGTTGCCAAAGCCATGGCACAATATTTTGCTTCTGCACTTGACCTGGTGATATCATCTTGCTTCTTACTTTTCCAAGATATTGGGCGTTCTATTAATGAGATAACAAGCAGTGAGAACAGTATCAGCTCAAAGACACGTAGTGGAAGCACATACAAGGTTTGATCAGGAAATAAGATCGTGTGAGGAGTTTTGTGTTAAAGAACAGAAGAAGGCATTCTATTAATGAGATAACAAGCAGTGAGGACAGCATCAGCCCAAAAACGAGTAGGCACATGATGATGTAAAAGAAGTGTGTGGGCAATTTCAATTAGATGTCTATTTTTACCCTCAGCAACTCCATTTTGTTGAGGTGTATAAGCATAAGAGGACTGATGTAAAATGCCATGAGAGGATAGAAACTCAGTAAATTGATTAGAAAAGTATTCAGGAGCATTGTCACTGCGCAAAATTTGTATAGATGCATTGAATTGTGTTTTAATTTCAGCACAAAATAACTCAAAAATTGAAAATAACTTGGAGCGACTTTTCATTAAATATAACCAAGTACAACGCGAATAGTCATTAATAAAGGTTACAAAGTACTGAAAACCCAAAATAGACATGACACGACTAGGGCCCCAAATATCAAAATGAACTAGAGCAAAAGGAGAGGTAGCCCAATTATTGACCCGCTTAGGAAATGAAGTTCTAGACTGTTTCCCAAGTTAACAAGACTCACAATCTAAAGAAGACAATTGAGAAAAATTAAGAACCATCTTCTAAAATTTAGAGAGATTGGGATGACCTAAACAATTGCGGAGAAGAGTTGGAGAGACTGTAGCAGAACATGCTAGATAAGAAGTTAGAGGGTTGGTGAGGTAGTAAGGCCCCTGTGACTCACATCCTATGCTAATCGTCTGCCGTACTGAGATCCTTGAAAACAACAGAATGAGGTTCAAATTTAATAGAGCAATTTAAAGCACGGGTGACTTTGCTAACAGAGATAAGATTAAATGGACAGTGTGGAATATAGAGAACATGTTCTAAATGCACAAACGGTAAGGGTTGTACACTACCCACGACTTTAGGTACAACATGGGAACCATTTGCTACAGTAACAAGAGGTAATGGTGAAGATTTCAAGAAGTGAGAAAATAAGTGGGGATTACCATAAATATGTTCAGTAGCACCTGAATCAATCATCCATGGACTTAAAATAGAAGACTGAATGAGACATGCAATAAAATTACCAGTGTGGGCAAAGGAAGCTGTAGAAGATGAGGACTGCTGTGAAGCTTGATACTGCAAATAATTCTCAAGATCAACTCTAGTGAGAAGTAGAGATTTAGGATGTTGTGCAGCAGAAGAGATAGGATTGGTATTTTGAATGATATTAGCTCGTGAAGGACGTCCATGCAACTTGTGACATTTGTTCCTAGAATAACCCCACTAATTCTAAGCCCTTTTCATTTCTCTCTCTTGGTGTAATGGGCAACCAAACTAACCAAAATCTTCCACTAATTTTCCATAACAAAGCGTGTGTTAATTTCTACGTGCTTGGTTTGGTTATGTTGAATTGGATTATGAGCTATGCTAATTGTAGAATTATCGTGTCAATATGATCTCATGGACTATTCCACTTACTTTTCATATCCTCAAGAATAATCATGAGCCAAAGTAGTTTGAACACATTTTGAGCCATTGCTCAAAATTCAGCTTTTGCGCTCAATCGAGCCATAACATCTCATTTTTAACTCCTCTATAGGTTTCCATCAAGATTAGTGCAATATCTTGAAGTTGATCTTCTATTGGCAATAGATCTAGCATAATCATCCATGTATGCTTTAACAACTAATCCTCCATTTTTTTTGAACGAAATACCTTTATTTGGCTAAAGGCATTGTAGCGTAGTGGCATCTCTTTGGCCCTTTAAGTAAGAGGTCTCATGTTCGAATCCCCCTTTCTGTTGTAATAGCAAAAAAAAAAAAAAAAAAAAAAGAGGATATATCCTTACTTGGTGTTTCCTCTAGATCTTGGAGAACATTTTGAGCAGCTTGAAGATAAATTTACTTTGGGCCATGCATAAGTTCACTAATTATACTCATAGCATTTGCTATGTTTGATCATGTATGAGACCAATAAACGAGTCTTCCTACTAGGCGTTAATACATCAAACACAACAACATCCTTCTTTGCTTTTCTAAGCTTGAGATTATAATCACTAAGAGTGCTTATAGATTTACATGCTATATATAGCCTATTTCCTTGAGAAGATCTATACCTTACTTACGTCATGAGATAAAAATTCTCTTTTTAGAATGTGTAGTTTCAATCCCAAGAAAATACTTCTACATTCTGTGTGCCAAAATATCAAATTCCTTTGGTAAAGACTGAGTCAAAAAATGTATCTCATTTCTGTCATTTCCCGTCTCCACCATATCTTCTACTGTTCTACATAGATTAAAAGAGTTGTAACTTTTGAAGGAGAATGTTCAATAAATACTGTCTAATTCCCTTGACTTTGTTAATACCCATAGCCGACATAACTCTTGCAATCTTCGGAACCATGCTTGAGGTGATGGCTAAGGCCATACAGTGGCTTTTTCAACTTACACACAGTGTAACAAGTCAAATTCTTTCCATAACCTGGTGGAATTTTCAAGTAAGTCTCCTCCTCTAGTTCTCCATGTAAAATTCATTCTTGACATCATACTGCTATAGTTCCTAACCATAATTAGCTAATAATGACAATAGTACTCTGATTATGTTCATCTCTACAACTAGAGCAAAAGTTTCTAGATTATTAATTCCATAAGTCTGAGTACAGCCTTTTGCTACCAACCATGTCCTGTATCTCTCAATCGATTTATTTGCCTTATACATTATAACACACACCCACTCACATCCCATTGGTTTCTTTCCTGCGTGTGGTTTCACCAATCTCTAGTTTTGTTTTTCTCCATAGTCATGGCTTCTATCCAATTTTTCATTGGATAAGGCCTCGGATAAGGTAAGAAGGATACTGATGGTATTCAGACTTATAATGAAGGCTCTGTGAGATGGTAAAAAATTTCTAAATGATAGGAAATGTATCAAAAGTTTAGGATGTTAGACTTATGCTTGAACATACTAACCCAGGTGATGGAAGTATAATAATCAATAAAAGAAACAAAACCATTTTTCTCCATAAACATTAGATTCAGTAGATGGACCCATATATTGCTATAAATAAAAATTGAATGGTAGAGAATTCTTATTGTAAATTGGAAAAGGTACCCTTCTGTGTGTGGCAAGTTCACACTCCTCACAATAAAAATTCTCAACATCAAGATGTGTAAACAAAGACAGAAATATAATCTTAGCAATCTTAAAGGATGTCCTAATCGACAATTGTAAAATTTTTCTCTTTGTTGGAAGCAATGGAACTATGAAATAAAATACCCTTGGTTATATTACATCATGGTGCTTTAAGATAGTGGAGACTATCCTCTTTTTTTTAGCATGTCTAATCATCTTTCTTGAATTCGTCTCAAAATACACGATAACTTATATGGAAAACCACATCGCCTGAAAAATTTTGGGTGAGTATTCATTTGAAGACAAGGTTAGTAATAAATTTATGAACATGGACATTTTTTAGTCACTAATGAGCTCATTTTGACATCCCTACACTTGTTGCTGTTGTTAGGTTTCCATTGGCTCTAGCGATTTTTTTACTACTTGGACATGGATTGTAACTCAAGAAACATTTAGACGAATAGGTCATATGGTTTGTAGCCAGGGTCTTCATGGTTTGGTGTTATTTGGTTTAAGGCCAAACCAAATTGAATTATATTTGAAATGGTTTGGTGCAAACCTTGATGAACTGAATTACTTTTAAGGTTCTTGCTTCTGAATCAAATTGCTTCAAATGCAGACAGTTTGGTTCGATTTGAATTGCTTTTAAAAATACCTTATTCTAATTGATATCATTAATAAATTTTTAGAGTTTTTGACTGAAGATTATTGTTTAACTTAAGAAATATCATGTAAGGTAAAACCATATAACATTATATCACGGTAATGTTACATCTTAGGTGATAGTGAAGGCATACAAGTATACTTGAGTGATGATAGAGTAAAGTGAAAAAGAATGAGTAGACTATAGAAGCTAATGGTGTGATAAGAGAAAGCAGGAAAAAAAAAAAAAAAAGCAGGGAGATAAATAGAGTATAATGAAATGTCAATAAGGTTTAGAACTAAAGATATTGCATATTCTTGTTTTTAAAGTGTAAATACTTCATTCTGGTTTAAGCAGTTTGGTTTGGTTTAACCTTAGACTGATTAGTATCTCTTTAAATTGAACCAAAATACAAAAGAATCGCATTTTACAGTTTAGTTCGGTTCAATAAACAAACCTATTGATAGCTCTTTTAGCCCATGACCCAAGAGTTGTTAAAGGCGGAATATGAGGCATTTAATCCAATGGATAGATGTAGAGATAGAGGCATCGGAGACAAACAAAACTTGAAGAGTTAATGAAACCAATAGGTTGTAAGTAGGTGCTACTCTTAAGTATATAGGGTAGATGAATCTATTGAGAGATATAAGACATGATTGGTAGCAAAAGGCTATACTTAGATTTGTGGAATCGGTTAATGATATTAAAATAAGGGCCGAAACAAATATTTTGTTTTTTTTTTTTTTTTGTTTTAGCAAATAGAATTAAGGGAGTGATTCCATCTTTAGTGGGTAAAGAGCAAACGGCGTTCATCAAAGGTCAGAGGATAGTGGACAACGTTTTTATTGCGAAAGAACTTCTCCTTGGTTATCATAAGCACAACCTTGGTGCTAGAAGTGTAGTAAAGGTAGATATCATGAAAGCCTATGATAATGTGAAATGGTGCTTTTTGGAGCAAACCCTTAAGGGCACGAACTTCCCTCCTCAATTTATATTGTGGATCATGTAATGTGTCTCCATTGTAAGTTTTCCATAAACGTCAATAGTGAATTAGTGGGCTTCTTCCCAGGTTCCCGAGGCCTAAGACAAGAGGATCCTATGTCTCCTTATCTTTTTGTCTTGGTTATGGAGGTTTTTTCTTGTTTGATGCGGAGGATTAGAAGAGAGGAAAGATTTTCTTATCATTGGAGGTGTTGAAATGAGTGGCTAAACCATTTATGTTTTGCTGACGATGTGATGATTTTCTCCAAAGCTGATATGTCATCAATTTCTTGCATAAAAGAAGCTTTACAGGAATTTTCCTCACTTTTTGGTCTCCAGGCAAATAAAGAAAAAGCAGTGTTTTCTTTAGTGGAGTTCTATAGCAGTTGGAGGAGGAAATGTGTGCCTTTTTGGGTTTTAGGCGTGGTGGACTTCCAATGAAATATTTGGGGGTTCCACTCTCTTCACATAAGCCAAATAAAGCCACTTGTCATTTCCTCATAGAGAGATATAGCAAAAGAATCAACCATTGGGCAAACAAAACTTTGTCCTATGCAGGCAATGTGCAACTGATAAAAAGTGTGTTATTCTTAATCTAGGTATATTGGTTTTCTATGTTTTTTCTTCCGAAAACTATACTAAAGGAGTTGACAAGTAAATTGAAACGGATCTTGTGGAATGGAAATGACGAGGAGAGAGCAAAAGCTAAAGTAGATTGGGATGCAGTTTGTTTACCTAAATCTGAAGGAGGACTTAGGATCATTGACTTGATTGCTTGGAGCAAAGCTGCATAATGGAAGTACCTGTGGTATCTTTGCATGGATATAGGAGATGGATTGTGGCCATCATGGGTGCGATCTGAGTTTTAATAAAAAAGAGGAATCTATGGTCTATGAAAATTCCAGCCTTAACTTCTTGGACATGGCGGAAGGTATTACATCTTTAGACCTCTTGCTTATAGGTTTTTCAGGTGAAAGGTTGGTAATGGCAATAACATCTCTTTGTGGTATAATGAATGGCATCCGAAAGGTCCTTTGGCTGAGTGGTTAGGTAAGAAAGTGATATATTCTATAGGTTTTCCTAAGGAGGCAAGGTTGTGCCGCATCATTATTGATGAAGGGTGGTAGCGGCTCATGGGTGATAAATAGGATTGCATTAAAAGCCTACTACTAAATGATTTTAATCCGGATTTCTTTCTAACAGATAGCTTGGTATGGAAGGATAACTCAACAAAAACTCTTGCTATTCCAGAAGCTTATAAAGCTTTGAGAGGACAAAAGGCAAGGGTTCCTTAGTATTCTATGGTTTGGCACAAAAGAGTGGTTCCAAAGCATGCTTTTATTTTATGGCTTGTAGTACAATAGAAACTCAATACCTTGGATAAATTGATTCTGTGGGGAGTAGTGGGTCAAAATCGATGTTTCCATTGTGGGTTGGTAGAAGAAACACATGACCATGTATTCCTTAAGTGCAATTTCACTATGCAAATATGGAATAAGGTCAAAGAAAATGTTCAATGCAGTGGTTGTTGACCACTTGAAGCAAATGACATTGTTGAGCTTTTCACATCTTTTGCTCGAAGGCTATCAATGCAGTGGAGTATTCTGACTAGCTTAGTTATATATTATATTTGGATAGAAAGGAATGAGAAGAGACTGAGTATTAGTATGAGATGTCTTATGGATGTAACCGGTTCCATTCTATGTTATTATTTTGTAATAGATAGATCTCTTGTGATGTAAATGCCAAGATCTCGATCTTAGCACCTTGCTTTTGTTTTTTAGGTGTTATTATTTGAGGTTTTAGGCCTCTTGTGAGGTCTATCTTTGTATATTGTTTTGTATTTTTTTTCTCTAAATATAAATGAAAATATTTTGACCTTACCCCAAAAAAAAAAATAAAAAAATTATTTTGTTTTAATTTATCAAAACAAAAGAAGTGTTTTCCTTTGAAATAAAAAGCTGACTATAAGGACTGGGGTAATTCTAGTAGTAAAGGCTAAATAATTTTCCCTTCTTTATCCCTTCTCTCAGCAATGAAGGCTGGAAACGGAAGGAATAGCAATTTGGCAACAAAGGCCTAATCTTACTCTAATACCATGACGAAAATTGAGAAAGAGAAGTTGTAATATTATGTTTTGATGAGAGGAATTACAATGTTAAAGATTAACAAAGAGAAATTGGAATGTTAAAGATTAACAGAGAGATATTGTATTTCTTATCTTTAAAATGTACAGAAAGGAGCTTTTTATAGGCTTGATAGCATGTATTACAAAAGGAGATAATTCTAGCCTAATTGTAAGATTACATGACATGTGAAAAATTGTTATGTAATGTACACTATTTTCCCACAACTTTGATTCACCCTTTCATGATTTGGAGCATCTATGGTGAGGTAAAAAAAAAAAAAAAATGACAATAACAACCCCAACCCAAACCAACCTTCCTCCCCAAACAACCCAAAAAAAAAAAAAAAAAAAAAAAAAACAAAAGGAGTAAGAAAGAAAGATCCTCAGCTTTGTGACCTGATTTGGTCTTAACACAATTATGAGTCCTTGCTACTTATACACAAAAATAGATTCCTATCCATGCAGATGTTCTTTGTAGCATTCCTGGTGGATTTTTCCCTTCCCTCTATAACATTCCTCTTTGCTATTCACAAAGGTCCGCTCCAAGTTGGAATCCCTGGAAAATATTGTTCCTCCCACGCATGGATTTATGATCAGCAGTACAGGGATGAAAAATGTGTGGCTGTCAATGGAACATCAAGCTATTCTGTGGTGCAATCAGCTGGTTGTACAGGTGATTGGAAGCCTCTTTCTATTTCAAAATTTTAATTTCACAAACATCTCTAATCTCAGATTTTCTGCATCAGGTGTCACACACGCTCCTCAGTTTGATAGACACCAAAATAGGTCAGCCATTTCCTGAAAGTCGAAAAAGGTTAGTGGTATTTACAAGAATGCTTCAGAGTGGGGCGATGCAAAGCTTTGGATGGATGTCACAACCACATATGTCTGCGCAATCAAATGATCTTTTGCTGAAGACTGATCAAGGTGCCATTCAGTTTCTACGTCCACTTGCCTTATATACATTTGTTTACCCTTTTTGATTGCGAGTTTGTCCTTAAAATACAGATTAGCTAAAGTCCTGTCTAAAGGAACCAATTATCCTAAGTTTATTATGTTTGTTAGAAGTCATTGATGAGAGTGAAGTATTTTTAATCCTTAATGTTGTTGATGCCCTTTGATTGTGGCTCAAAGCTTTTCTTTCAAGTGTTTTATAAAATTAATAGCATTTAATGTTGGTTTTGGGCAGTTCTTAAATGGTTTGAAACTTTCAAAATCAGAAATACATGGCTTTGGTGTGAGGCTAATAGTGAGAAATCTTTCAAAACTTCATTAGTTCACTGTTTTACTTTAGTTCAACAATTGCCTAGGAAAGTTGATTGTTATTACATTGGTTTACCTGCAACACTATTGTGGGCTTTTTTTTAGGGTTAATGTCATAAATGGTATTTGAGCTTTGACAAAACATGCAATTAGGTATTGAATTTTGAAATTGATCAATTTAGTATCTGAAAAAATTTTTCGTGCTTGCCAATAATACCTCTATTAAGTTCTTTTAAGTACTAAATTGATCAATTTAAAAAGTTTAGGTATTAAATTGATTAGTTTCAAAGTTCAGATACCTAATTGCATATTTTACTAAAGTTAGTATCTTTATTTTATTTAGACAAGCAAGAACTGGGATAGTGCCAAACATGCAAGAGGAACTTTGGGCCAAAGTTTAGTAGAAATCACATAGCAGAGATTTTCTATTATAGAAGGAATTATGTATATTTATCTACGCCTTTTTATTTCTTATATGATGTCTTTATACATGAAAAAGGTCTTGATATTTGTGTGACAAGTATTTTGATGTTCATTTTGCCTTAACTACAAATATAAGAGAAGAGGCCAATAGAGAACCTAACTATTAGTGGAATCATTTTGCTTACTATTAGAAGTGTAATAGTATGAGTAATGTGAGGTCTTTTCCAAGCTAAGTGACTCACATATCTTTATCGTGTGCTTGTAGTGGTATGATTACATTATTGATCCAATGAAGGTATTATTTTGTTGAAATCTAAAAATTTGTAATGTAAGTGCAGTAATTTAGAATAATTTTGTAGTATTTCTTATTTCTTTACATTCAATAGAGATATATATGGATAATGTGCTTATAAATAGTTGGTGTACTAAGCCTACTTAATATTGCAATAGTTGCACTGTCTAGTGATATAACAATGTTTAAAATAACCTATCCTAGTAACCCTTCTCAAGCTGGAGTATTTATATTAGTTATGCCTACCTTGTTATAAAGATTATTGACTGAGCCCATTTCAAGCTTTTGTAAGAAGGTCCTTAAGTTGTTCTTTGGTTTTATGTATTTTGTAGAGATCCAATTCTATTGTATTTTTTCAAGAGTAAGTGACAGTTAATCTCAATATATTTAATTTGCTTATAAACAGCTTAGATGCAATTGAAGAGTAAACTTGGTTTATTACACCTATTTTGCTGGTTTAAGAACTTTGAGTCTAACCTCAAATCGATATATCCATAGCACCTCACACATAGATTGAGTCATGGCTTTATATTCCAATTCTTATAGATCTGATACAACATTGTCCTTACTCTTTCGTGGAATCAGATTTATTAC
Organism: Combretum micranthum; assembly: GCA_024138025.1. Taxonomy (NCBI): domain Eukaryota; kingdom Viridiplantae; phylum Streptophyta; class Magnoliopsida; order Myrtales; family Combretaceae; genus Combretum; species Combretum micranthum. The sequence goes on from JAMXBD010002631.1 coordinate 36,259, forward strand.
AAAAGAAAACACAATAGCTAGTACTGGGTATTTTGTCTTCCTTAGATCCAACTCAATGTGCCACACAAATTTATATGGAAAAAAATGACCATGGTTTTTAAATCTCTTTGTCTAATAGAACCCTTTAAATAACACAATTTGTTTCAAGGCGGCCAAATGATGAGTACTATTAAAGAAGAAATGAATGGACTCACAGCATTAATAGAGCATGCAATATCACGATGAGTTACTGTGGTGGGTATTCAGCTTCCTAACTAAACTCCTCTATGTTTCAAATCTTGAAATAACTTCCATCCTTGAATAAAGCTCCATTGTTCACCACATGTTGACATTATTCCTGAAAGAATGGTCTACACTTTTCCTTAAAACTTACTTGCTTCCACTGATAGTGGACTGCATTATAGAAATTGAACCATCTAAGCCTTCAAATTTTAATTTGTGTTAGCAATTTGTTGCTGCAATTTGGATACAATATTGTGCATCTCTTCCCGTCTAAAGAATCGACTCTTGCTTCCATTCTAGTCATTTCTCGCCATTCTTTCCCCTAGACGACACTAAAACAACCCCCCAAAAAAAAGAGGAGAATATAGCTGACCGAAGTATAGGAAAGTTCTTGAATCAATCTTCTCTTTGCTAGGGTTTGAAATAACACTCAGTATTTTTCTTCCGCCCCCTCTCTTTTCAAATTCTCTATCTATACTCCTCTATTTCATGCTAATTACTTATGACCACTAACTAACTTCTGAAGCACACTATAAACAGAGACATACACCAACACACGTGGCACCCTCAAACAACGCCACCTGTCATCCATAAACAACCCTACAAATACAAGACAAAACACCATAACAATTACAAATTCAATACAACACACCATACAACTACAATGTAATCAGCACAAACCACGACACAATGCAACAAAAACATCACCGCATGTACCAACAGCTCAACTATGATTATTCTATTACATACCCTTAGCATAGGTATATGTACCTTGAGGTTGTATCAATATACATAGTTTTGATTTCAACACAAAAAGCAATGAAATGAGAAAACAATTCAGAATGATGTTTCATTATGCTAAGTCATTCGAAAAAACTTATCAACAAAGTAAAATCCAATTTAGACATCGTTAGACAAGGACCCTAGACTTAAAATAAACTAGGAGAATAACTCTCTAATTGACTAGAGATAATAGGTTTGATGATGGTGTTTAGTAGACTACCATGACTCACATTTAAAGAGTCACATTCCAAAATTGAAGATTACTACTTTAAGGTAGCAAAGAGGGATGGCCAAATCGATATGTGCTTTGGAAGGAGTTTAATACTCGAGCTAGCAATGGAGTTGTGTTTCTTAGACCTTAGTTTTGAGTATATAAAAAATAAAGTCTCTGATACATACCTTTTTTCAATAATCTTTGTTGTCGTAAATTCTAAAATAGACAATAATTGGGAAAGAATGAGATACAATAATTTAGGTTATGTGTAATTTAAATTAATGATAGAGTTTTAAAAGACAAGTTTGGTAGACTTAAGATGGGGATAAAGAAAGTAACAGGGTAAGTAGCATAATGCAAATCCATAATAGATAATTTAAAGCATTTGCTAAGGTGACAAGAAAAGATGAAGAATGTGGTTTAAAAGTAGTGAAGAGACTAGGATTATTTGTTATATGATTAGTAACACTGAATCAATGACTCATTATGATGTGAAAGAAAGAAAGCACTTATCTAAATTACTTAACTCGACAATGGTAGTGTCAAATTTAGATGAATTTTCAGAGCTTCTTGGTATTGTCTGAATTGAGCAAATACATATGCAGAAATTATAATTGTCTGTTGAGATGATCGGTGGTGCTATTATTGTGCAATGAATTGAATGAGACATCTGAGATATTGAACAACTTCTAACAAGTGCATTGGTGTAGCCATGCTCATCAATAATAGCATTAAGCTCCCCCTCAATCTTGCCTTCCATTATTCTAATTTTCAGCCATGGGTACCACATATTTCTTTAACGACAAACAAAATAATAATAACAGAAAATCCCCTCTCAAAGATCGGTACCAAGGGGTACTAATTAGATAAATAAATAGAGGTGATAAAGAAAGGGAAAAGGAAAATAATAATATGCTTTTTAAAAAAAATTACAAAAATTCCATTGAGATCAAAATAATCCCCGCTTTAGGCAAGTTGACCCCTTCTCTTGAAGAGACTAGGTTAACGGACATAAAATTTATGATTGTTGTGTACAAATTTTTATATTTTATGTTTGTTGTCTGTAGAATTTTCATATACTTTTGGTGTAAATAACAAAACATTAACACAATCATTTCATATTATGTTTTATGAGTTTTTATTATATTTGTGGTGAAAGGTTTCACAAAACTATTGTGATTGAATGAATTGGGTTTAGGACTGTGAATGAATAGATTGAGTTTGGGCCTATCTTTGGATGGATTGGGGTTTGAAATACTATTATGGTTAGGTTATGAAGTCTGAAAGTTGGTAGATGAATGATTTATATAACTGATTGTGTATGATTTTGACAGGTTATAATAACTAATATAAAGAAGGAGTAATTTATGAGATTAATTTTTATTTTTTGTTGGGGGTTGTTTAACCGACGTTTTCTCTTGAAGAGGCGGGGCCAGACACCAATAACCTTATTTCTTTATGCCTAAAGCTGGGATCAAATTGATCCCAGTGGCATTTTTTGCAATTTAAAAAAATATTATTATTTTCCTTTTCCTGATAAAAAAATTAAGATTTGACCTTCCAGGAAAAAAGAAAAGGAAAAAAAGGACCAATAATTCACAAGAACAAGAAACCCAATTGAAAAAAAAAAAAAAAAACACACGCCAAACCAAACAATAATCCACACAACAGCCAACTTTCACAACCTTTTACACCACAGCGGTTGTTCACAACAAGGTGAGATTTTTTTTTTTTTTTTTTTTTTTTTTAAAGATGCCAGCGGCACATATGACTCATGGTGAACTCCAGTTTACCCACAATGTACCAAGAATAAAGGATCGCTCAAACAGAATGATCAAGACTTAACAGAAAAAGTGCAAAGGAAAGAACCCTAGAACCCTAGGAATCAATGCCTGATACTATGTAGAATTTGTAATGTCAGCGTAGAAAATGTAGGATAATTCTGTATCATTGTGTTATTTCTGTACATATAAGTAGATATATATAGATAAGTGCCCTGAATAGTTGGTTATGTAACACTGCATCAATTACACTGTAGTAAATATAACAGTGTTTACAATCCCTATTCTATGACAAAATCATGTTTTGTACAGAATTTTTATATGAAACCTACTCAATTTCTCATTCCATGCAAAATCTGCTCCTACCAAACTATAAGGAGTGGTTTTTTTAATGTCCCCTGCTCACCAGAAAATGAGTGACCATGTCTTTGACGTCGATAAGAACATAGAGTCATCTGGGATGTAAGTTTTAGTTGTTGCTTCCTGTAGGTAGGAATTAGCAACTCACATTTTTGTTATAGTGTGTTCCACTGATTTTGTTTTTCGTTCTAACATAATCTTTGCTAATGCATTGTGGCAGAATAATTTAAACTGATGTGCAATTGTTGCAGGGCCTCAAATGCCAGCTTTACCTTTGTCCAAATAATGCACATTGGAGTAATGATGGCCTGGAAAAGGACCTTTACATTCAGACAACAACTGTCACCATTTTAGCCATGGATGGGAGGAGACGATGGCTGGATATTAATAAGCTGGTGAGTTGGACCCAGGCTTCCTTTGTCTTAGACTCTTTCAACTATACATGGATTTCACACATTGATATGCCTATGTGAAGGAATTTTATATTGTTGCAATGTGTATTTATAAAAAAAATCAGGGTTTGTACGAAGGCGTTATGTCTCTGGTACCTGAATGAAAAATTGTTATTCTTCCTTCCATTTTGTCTCAGCAGTGGCTTTGTCTTGTTTTTCACCTCTCTCACTGTTCAAAAAGCAATATGTAAAAATGAGGTAAAGAGACCATGAATACTTACAAAGTACAGATGGCCATATAGGCCTCATTTTGCCCTTGTACTACATTTGTAAAAGTCCTCATTTTTCATTTTCCATGTTGCACGAAAATTCTTTTCCGCCCTTTTTTTTAACTAGTCTCTTGACGATAGAATGAAGTTCTTAAGATCTAAATAAGTTAAAGAAATAGGTTCAGAAAATTCCTACAGTAAATTTTCCAGTTATTGATTGTGTTTGGTGTATCGAACTTATGCATTCTGTTACATAATAAATACAGTAGTCCACGTCGCATTTACAAACTTAAATTTTTTGATAAAATGATTGTGACATCCTTAACACATTCTATTCCATGGGACTTTTTTTAATAAACTCCTCCATTCCATGGTGTTTTCTATTAGAGTTAAGCAAGTAACAGTTTGTTCCTTATGCTTAGGGTTCTGATGGAAGGAACCACTTTATACTTGTTACAAACCTTCTTCCATGTTCTGGCGTTAGAATTCATCTTTGGCCTGAAAAAGGAGAATCCGCCTCAGATCTGCCTTTAGATAAAAGAGTTCTGGAGGTAACATCAAAAATGGTGCACATTCCATCTGGACCAGCACCTAGGCAGGTATTTGTTTGCCTTTCTAATCCAGTTCCAGATATTAGCAATTCATAAGAAAGTTTACACTGTTTCTACAGTCTCAACTCTTCTTCCTTTCACATAAATCACAAATTTGAATTCTTTTATAGGTAAGTTGTAAAATTGTACAGTCATTAAATAAAATAATAAATACAGAATTGATTATAGAGCTTGTCTCTGATAGACATTGCCTGAAATTAATGATTTGGTATTTCTAGATGGTTGAAATGTGCTTATTATTTGTATATGTTGTTTGTTCAATAGATTGAACTGGCAGTCAGACGAGCAAGACCTCCATCTGCTGTCTTTTTGTTGGGCCCGGAGGACATGCTGGGTTTCAGATTTCTGACTATATCTGTTGCACCCCGTCCGGTATGTTAGGATTATATCTTTTGCTTATATCTCTTGTCAATGGACATATAATGACAGATAGAACATGCTTGACACTATTGTTTGCCCATGTTTTGTAACATTGCTTCAATACTGAATAAGTAATTGTTGCTGGTAAGAAAAAATATCCCAAATTTAATTGAAAAAGAACTATGAGGTGTAGCCCTGAAGCGGAGCTGAACCATAAAATAATCCAGAGAAGTGTTGAAGGATATGAATGGAATAAGATGTTGGATTTTCCTTGCAGAAAATGATGTTCACCATTTCACGTTCATAATTGATAACTTTGGCTGGAAAACATCCTGATGGTAAAATTACTGGTCCAAAGTCCAGCTATTTTAATTTTCTAAACTACCTTACTTAATCAATGGCCTCTTTATTGCATGGATTCTGTTTGTGAACCCCTAAAATTTACTGTCCAGCAATATCAAGAGGCCTTATCACTAAATGGAAAATATAACAACCTCACCAAGTTTTTTGGTTAATTAAATTCACTAAGTTATCTCAAAAAAAATTTGATTTGCGCTTCTTTACTTGAAAATTGTTATGCTTTTTCCTCAATTTTACACACGAAGTATTGAGTGAAAGGTGTCTGCCCTTTCCACAAAATATAATTACTAGAATAGGATTAAAGCAATATTAATCACTGGATTACCTTCTCAAAATTGCATCTTGGAGATGCGAGTTTGGTATATGAAGAACTTGCATGTTGAACATGCAATTTGTTGGCCAACATTTTGTGAATAAGTCGCATGTTGGAATTGCAATATGTGAAATCCCATGTCTCACATGCAATTAAGATTTGGAAATCCCATGTTCAACATTTGGGTCATACTTGAATAATTTGAATTGAACTTGCACGTTGAACTTGTGATTTTTTTTTAAACAATTGCATCTTAAGATGCGATTTTGGAAAAGCAGTTTGGTAATTATTTTTTGAAAGCCTATCTGGGTAAAAAATTTGAATAAAGGCTCCAATCTGGCCAAAAGAATTCTGAGTGTGTGTGTCTCTGTGTTGAGGATCTTCTCCTCTCAAAGAGCATGTGATACTTAAATTAACACAAGTTTAGCTCTTACTATATAAAAAATGGCCTGTGCTTGCACAACAATGAACTTATCTAAGAAGATTATTCTTAGTTTTGAGAACCTTCATGCTGCCCCCACCACCACAACCCTACCTCCCAACCCACCCCCTTGACACACACAAAATAAGGGGGTGGAAAAAAAAAAAAAAACAAAAGAGCAATATAATTTAACTCTTGATTTCGAGATCATTATTATCTTTTTTCTTTTGCTTTAATTGTTACAGAGTGTCTCAGGCAGACCACCTCCAGCAGCATCCATGGCAGTGGGACAATTCTTCAATCCAAGGGAAGGGCAAAGAGAGTTCTCTCCTCTAACAATGCTCTTCTCTTCCTATTCTCCCAAGGTTGTTTCCTCTTATGGAGATTATTAAAGAAACAACTAAAAAGTTGATTGAAATGGTGTGATTGATGTGGAAAATTGAACTCTAAATGGTATCGTGTGTAATGCAGGATTTGTTCATGAAGGAGGATCATCCTCTTCCATTTAATCTGTCTTTTGGAATCAGCTTGGGCCTTTTTCCTGCAGCCTTGACATTAAAAACTTCGGGTTGTGGGATAAAAAGTTCTGAGCTGAATGACGACGGTGGTGAACAAGAAACTAGCAGTAAGTAAAATTTTACCTGAAAATAGGCAGCTTAAGGGGTGTTAGTTTTGTTTTGAATATCATACTTTTCTTGCTGTCTTTCTGAATTATCTTAGTTGACTTTGATCAAAATGGCATGTACTTATTAGCTGTAATCTCAATCCTTGTATACTAGTCTGAGAAACCATACAGCTTGAGATTATATTGAAGACACCTAACCATGTTTCTATTTTATAAGGGTTAATGTCTCAAATGGTATCTGAACTTGGGAAAAGGAAAAAATATTAATATTTTTAAAAATAATTGCGAAAATGCCACTGGGATGAAAATAATCTCAGAAATAGGCAACACGGCCTCGTCTCTTCAAGAGACGAGGTCGTAAGTGCCTGACCTCGTCTCTTGAAGAGACGAGGCCGTGTTCCCTAGTTGGCCTCGTCTCTTGAAGAGACGAGGTGAGGCGAAGCAGTGGCCTCGTCTCTTCAAGAGACGAGGCTAGGCCAAATAGTGGTCTCGTCTCTTGAAGAGACGAGGTGAGGCGAAGGAGTGGCCTCGTCTCTTCAAGAGACGAGGTCAGGCCAAGGAGTGGCCTCGTCTCTTGAAGAGACGAGGTCAGGCTAAAATCAGCCATATCCTATTATATATCTTGAAAAAGCAAAAATTTACATAAAAAACCTGTAAAAACCTGTCAAATACAAATATAAACAGCCATAGAAGCCATTAACCATCCTCGACCATGGCAAAAAAACTAACAAACTACAGTGTTTCCAAGCTCAATCGAAACTCACATTTCCGATCCCAATCATACACAGTGCAATGAAAATATGAGTATTCGTAGAGTCATAATACATAATAGGAAATGAAATAGAATGAAATGTAGAGTGATTGTTCTAATAAAAAGAATAGGAGAAAATGAGTACGATCTATACATACAAGAATAATACAAGGAAATAAGAAGCTACATACAAAAAGAAAATAAAAAGAAGAAAATTGAGATTATTTTTTTGATAAAATAATCTCAATTTTACCCAAAAAAAGGGGGGGAAAAAAAGATCTTAATGTTCTTTTTTTATGTTCTTTGAACCATTTTAGTAATGCAATTAGAATCTTTCATACTTCTGCTGAAGAAGTTTCCCTCGCTATCTGATGCAGAACTCTGCAAGCTACGTTGTTTCCCACCAGTAGCACTCGCCTGGGACACTACATCAGGACTTCATGTATATCCAAATTTATACTCCGAGACAATTATAGTTGACTCAGCACCTGCTCTTTGGAGTTCCGGTCAAGGCTCTGAGAAAACAATTGTTTTGCTGCTGGTAGGGAGTCATTTTTGTGCTTTTGTAGCCTTTTAAGGGTTTATATGCTGATTTTCTAAATTTTTTCCGTTTTCATTTTTGTGTTACCTTTGGAGTAGTTATGGAGGTTTTATGATTTTTTGTTCATCCTTTTGCAGGTGGATCCCCATTGTTCTTACAGAAGCAGTTTTTCTGTTTCCTTTACTGCAGCTGCTGGTAGATTCTTTCTTTTATATGGTTCAAAGGTGATTGATTTCAATGATATGAATATATCAGCATTTAACATCGTGCTTGGATAAATTTCTGAAGCTATTATTTGCCCAGAGCGATCCTTTTATTTGACCTTGATGCAAGACACAATCTTTCAAATGTTTGGCTTACATATTCATTTTGTCAGCCAATGATCCATGTGTTTTTGTTATTTTTTAAAATAAATCTCGTGTTAAGTACATAAACCATGTGAAGCGACAGGCTCCTTTGATGTTTTAGTTACTGTTGGTTTCATTAAAATCCACATTTGAAATTGAAGTTTTTTAAATATTTGAGTTAGTGTGATTTACTCTTGGACTATAAGGAGCTTTTCCAGAAGAAATGCGTTGATGTTAAATTTTCTTTTTTTAACATTTGATTTGATAATTAAGCAAGTGGTATGTCAAAAGGATGCTTGTGTGTGCAGAGTCACTGTTAATATCATGTACAATGTGCATGATAGATGGCTTAATCCTGATTTTGCACTTTTTTGTGAAGCATTTTGGAATTTATTGTACCTATGTGCTCTAGACAAATACCATATAAAGTTCATTTTGTGATCTTTCCTTATGCAGATAGTTGCTTTCTCCATTGCTGTCATCTTCTTTGCATTAATGCGCCAAGCACACGCCTGGGATCTTTATTTGCCTATTCCTTCAATACTGATAGCTGTTCAATCAAATTTGAGGATGCCTTTGCCATTTTCCCACCTTATGTTTGTTCCCATTTTGTTTTCCCTGCTTCTGTCCTTACTAGCTGACCAATCACTTCCTCCACTTGTGACATTTATTGTCATTTCAACTGTTTGCTATTTACTTGCAAATGGTTTCATGATAATTCTAATATCATTCTCTCAAGGGGTCTTCTATGTGGCTGCACTGGTGCATGTTTTCATAAGAACACGGTTAGTCTATCTCTATCACTCATTACAAGCTATATGTGTGTTTGATCTTTTGGTTTGACATGTACCCCTCAGAAGAGAACCTAGGAATTCTTCATATCATGCGTATCTTATTTGTTCAATTTGTGCAAAATTCTGTTCAATTGAATCAAGATGTGTCTGTAAACATTCATTATGGTTGTTAGACATCTCTTTAATTATGCTGAATAGTTTTTGTTGATTAAAGTAATGATTTCATTAATAGCCAAAGGAAGAATTACAACCACAGTATGCGGGAAGGGTTTCCAGAAACAAGCTATACAATACAAGAGAAAATAAAATCTTACATAGTTCAAAATCTGTCTTGCTTGAAAAGAGCTGGTTGGGATATTTCTTCCTAGACTGGTAGAGTTGCAAGAACGTCAAATACTATATACTGAAGCTGCAAGTGCTGCCTTAGGGATGTTCTGGTGGGGGCACAAAGAAGACCATCGGTTGCCCCTTTCCAAGAGCTGAAAGAGGGTGGGCAATCAAGGACTGACAAAACTAGAGACCAAGTGCTACTTGACAGCTGGCATTGAAAATAGAGATGTTGATGGGTTGCTATGTAGGTGTTGCACATAGAGCAGGTTATGTTTGGTGTGGCACTGCACTGATAAAGCTTGTTTAAGGTGTAGAGTTTACCATTGAAGGCCAGCCAAGGAATGAAGCTACAGACTTCTTATACCACACCAGGTTAGACCAAGGAACACAAGGAGCAAGCATTATAAGGTTGTTGTAAGTGCTCTTAATGCCAGAAGAAGATGGGCACCAAATCAGCTTGTCAGCAACTGCTAAGTTGGGTTAGATGTGATGAGGAATATGAAAATTGTCCCAAAAAGAAAATGGGGGGAAAGACCCAGAAATCATCTTCTACTAAAGCTCATAATCTTATTGTCAATGGCAGATGGGATTAGGAAATTTCTCTCGTACTGAAGTGTACATAAAGAGGTTCTTTCAGGAGCCAAAATCTGACTACATGGGTATGGATAAAGCATCCCTAACTGTCCAATTGAAAAAACAGCGACAAGAAGCTTGCAACTTGAGGAGCTTCCTCCAAGACCAGGAGCAAGAGGAAGGAAATTTAGTGGACCAAAAGCTTCTCTCTTTAAGGAAAACAGGATGGACCCCTTCCACCCTGAAGAAAAAGTTATGAATAGAGTAAAGGCAATATAGATGTAAAGCTCACTTCATTATCCTTCAACAGGACCACATATACACATATACATACTACTAACATGGTCGATAGAAAAGATGTTAATAGTGAAGAAAAACTTATGAATAGGACAAAAGCAATATAGATAAAAAAGCTTACATAGGTCTCCTTCACTAGGAACATATATATACATAAATATTAACACGGTTGGTAAAAAAAGTATTAATACACCAACCTTACCTACCACACGTTACTGACCAATATATCTAACAATAAATTATAAAGAAAGATAAATTAACGTTTTAACAATATATCTAATATTCCTACACTCCCCTCAAGCTGAGAAAGTGGTCCATCATTTAGCTTGTATAGAATTTCCATAAAGTGTTATTTTGGCAAAGATTTGTTGAAGATGTCTGTTTTTTGATTATGAGATGAGATAGGCAGTAGCTTGATTCCTCCTTCAATTTTGGACTTTATAAAATGACGGTTTAACTGAACATGTTTCATGTGCTCATGCTGAATAGGATTTTTTTTTACAATATTCAAAGGCTGACTTGCTGTCACTATGCACCAAGGTGTCTGCAACCTATACGTCTAGATCCATTGACTGTCTTTGTAGCTAGATCACATCACATATCCCTTGAGCAACTGCTCTATATTTAACCTCAGCACTACTCCTAACAACTACGGATTGTTTGTTGCTTCTCTAAGTCACTAAGTTATCCTACACCTTTGTAAAATATATAGATGTAGATTTACAATAAGAGATCTCCTCTTCAATCAGCATCTACACAAGCTTCTATACTTCCATTTTGAGTCTTCTTAATAAAGAGACCTGTCAATAGTGGTATCAAGCCAAGGTTTGCAACATCTCGGGTTGAGCCGGACATGGATGGTTAATCCATGGTCCGATGTGTGATGGGGGAGATGTTGGGGATATCCACATTGGTTGTGGAAGGGGCTGGGTGCTACTTTATAAGTGTGAGGGAAAGCTTTATCTCATGAGCTTAACTTTTAGGGTTGAGATGGCCCAATAGCACCCAACAAGACCCTTTCGTAGAGTTCCCTTGGATACCTTAATGCATGTTTAACATCATCTAGATGATGTTTGGTGGGGGCATGCATGGCTTGACTGATAAGACTTATGGAGTGAGCTAAACCTGGTTTGGTTAGAAAAAGATGTATCAATCTTCCCACTATTCTTTGGTACTAACCCTTGTCTATAGGAGCATCATCTTCTAGAGCATAACTCTTCTAGTTGTGTGGTAAAGGTGTATTGGGGGGTTTACACCCTAAATTTCGTGTCTCGTTCAAAAGATCTATTGTATATTTTCTTTGACTCATGAAAATTCCCTTTCTACTTCTGGCCAGCTCCATTCCTAAAAAGAATCTTAATTCTCCAAGTTCTCTGGTCTCAAACTCTTTTGCAATATTCTTCCTTAGCGTCTCAATCTCTATCATATCATTTATAGTAATAATAATGTCATCGACATACATGATAAGGGTAGATTTTAAACCATTTGGTTCTAATTTTATAAATAAGGTATGCTTAACTTGACTTTGCTAAAACTTAATCTTAACAAAGTATCAATGAATTTTTTGAACCATGCTCTAGGAGATTGTTTCAAACCGTACAAAGACTTAGTTAATTTACATACCTTTCCACTCTTACTTTTTGAAGTGAATCTTGGAGGTATTTGCATGTCCTCCAAATCACCATTTAAAAAAAAGTTCTTAACATTCAACTGATGCAATGGCCAGTTTGATTTGTTGCAAGAGATTAAATTATTCTAATGGAGTTCAACTTAGCTATTGGAGCAGAAGTTTCTTCATAATTTGTCCCATAAGTCTACGTATAACCTTGTGCTACTAACTGAGCCTTATATCACTCAACACTACCGTTTGACCTGTATTTAATATTAAATATCCATTTGCTTCATGCGGGCTTCTTTTCCTTAGGCCAATCTACTATTTCCCATGTATTATTTTGATACGTGGCTCTCATCTCTCTTAACACAACTTCTTTCCACTCTGGATTTCCCATGGCCTCTAGAATATTCATAGGTATCTTTTCTTCATCTACTCTTACTAAACAAGCCTTATACTTAGGAGATAGATTTTTATGTGTGATATAATTAGCAATAGGATATCTTACACATTCCCTCTTCTCCTTTCTCTAGGCTATTGGAAGATCCATAGAGTTGTCCTTCTGTACTTCAATATTTGGACATATTCATGGTGAGAATGGACCAAAGGCTCCAAAGGAAGTGACTGGTCATGCAAGGGAATCTTCAATTTTCTTGTATATACTTTAATTGCTGGTCTTATTGGAGAATTACATCTGTTTTGGGAATCTTTAGGTGTGGACAAGTCTATAGTATCCTCGGGTTGCACAGGATGGGAAGTAAAATGCTTTCTAGTAACTTTATCATTATGATTCGATGACTCACAAGTAATTTTTGGTGAAGAAGGGCTGGTTTAGTCGATTCAACCATATGTAGGGATGGAGTTTTAGCATGTTGTAACCCATACAATCTCTATAGGGTATCTATGGATTGATAAGTATGTGTATGGGCTGAAGTTTAATGAACAAAGGGTTATTATCATGAATATGAAAGGACTTTCAACTATCCCTCAACAGCCAAAATAGGGTTGATTTTCAAGAAAGACAAGATTAGATGTGGCATATACATGCCTTGTAGGAGGACGATAACATTTATACCCTTTTGTGAATGTGAATACCCAATGAAGACAAATTTAATTGCCTTGGACTCAAGCTTGTGTTTATTTTGTGAGTTGTTTAGAATAAAAACAATACACCCAAGCACCTTTGGAGGAAAAGAATCTAGTAATTGTGTTTGAGGATATGACTCAAGAAGAACACTAATAAGTGTCTTGAAATTGATTGAACATGATTAATAAGTTATGCAAGAATTAAAACTGCTCCTTCTCATAAACTATCAGGAATTGAAGATGTGAATATCATTGATCCAGCAACTTCAAGTAATTGCCTATTCTTAAGCTTAGCAATTCCATTCTGTTGAGGGGTGTAAGTACAAAAGCTTTGATGAACAATCCCATTGGCAATTAAATATTGATTCAAGTCATTTGAAAAATATTCTTTTCCATTGTCATGATAGAATCTAAATATTTTCATGAAACACATTTGTGATAAATTTATGAAATTGCTGGAATATATAGCAAATGTCTGATTTTTGTTTGAAGGGAAAAACCAAACAAACCCGTAAGTGATCATCAATAAAAGTAGCAAATCACTTATGTCCCGTATAAGTCAATATTCAAGCTAGACCCCAAATGTCACTATGTAAATTGACAAAGGATATGAAGTGTTAAGTAGTTTTCTCTTCGACGCATTGTGTTTTGCAGGACCAGTCTTCGAGGAGGATGGTTGGTAATGCTGAGGGAATTAATGGTCTCTACTATATTTATGAAGGAAGACCTACATATAAGGGGCAGTCAAAGTCTAAGTCCTTTAAGTCAAAGGACTTAGGTGTAAACAATATTGCTGGTTGTTTTCAGCTTCAACTTTCTTCAAACTTCATTTAGCTCTTCTAAAGTGGTATAGCCAAAAGAGGAAGGGACAGCATAGTCTTTTTTACCAGATGCTGGAGCATTCCTCTTAAAAGGATTAGGTCTAGAAAAAACGAAGGATTGCCTTTATTAGCAGCACATAGCTCTAGATTACCCATATCAGCTTAGTGAGCATCCTCAGGAGAAGGGACAAAGCAAGTATTCTTATTTTACTTTGGGATTCGGTTTTCTATCACTTTGGAGCAGTTTTTAAGGAAACCCAAAGGAAAGTAGTAATCCAGGGTCTTAGCACCGATCGAGAAGGATTGACAAACAACACCACCTCTGATTTGGGTTAGAGGACTGATGGTTGACCAGAAACCAAAGCACCAATCTGGAACAATAAGGAAATGGATGGACAAGACAAAAAGACAATTGGACAGGAAGAGGATAGATGGACAAGAGAGAGAAGGAAAAGGAATTCAAAACAAAGAGGAAAGAGATAAAGAAAACACCCAAATTGAAGAAAAAGCCTTAGAACGATAGAGAGGAAGACAAGAAACCTTAGAACAAAGAAAAAGCCCCGTGAAAGCAAAAAGGAAAAAATGGAGGACAATTGGTAGGGACGAAGAGGGAAGAGGACATAAGGATTGCAAATGAAAAATCCTAAACAGAAAAACCATAGAATGAAGAAAATCGTAATTAAAAAAAACAAATGGAGGACAGAGTGACGAGACAAAGAGAGAGAGGAGGGAAGAGGAGAGAAGAGGAGAGGAGGAGTGAGGAAGAGAGGAGATGGAGAAGAAATGGAAAGAAGATGACCTAGAGGAGAAGACCTAAGGAGGTTTTCTTATGCTGAATAGTTGCCTTGAGGGCATTCATAAAAAAGTTATTATTTGAACTTATAAAATACATGCTGTATTTCCTATTAGCATCAATTCCATGTACTGTTTCTTGGATACCTTAGGTAAATGTGCTAAGATGATTGGTAACCTAAATCTTGCTGGTTGTTTCATTTATGTATGTACACACCTTTTTAAAGTTCGTCCATAGATGCCTTGAGTATAGTGCTATGGTTACCTACTGACTGGTCATATTATATTGCATGTGTTGCTGGAACCTAACTAATGAAAGAAAAAAAAAAAAAATGTTACACTTCAGGTGGCAACTTTGGGAAGGTAACCATCATGCTTCTCTGATTCGTTGGTTTATCAATCTCTCTTCAGGTTTTCTCTCACTCAAGGTATTTCTCTCTGCAACTAGTTCTTGGAAACTTGCACACTTCTCACACAAGCACCATTCCTTGTAGTTCATTTCATTCTAATTACCTTTATATTTCAATTTGTTTTCTAATTGATAGCATTCCACTAGAATGCTATTTAGTTTTGTTGCATCTTTAAAGTAAAACTTGATGCTTTGGTGTCCTTTTTATTCCTCCCCACTCCTTTGAAACAGGTGGTTAGGCTTGTAAGGATGAATCCATCCCTAGTTACAACACTGGTTGCAATTCCTCTGGTCTGCCTAGTCCATCCAGCTTTGGGTTTATTTGTTCTCCTATCTTCTCATGCATTGTCCTGCCACATAGCTCTATGCAGGTCAGGAAACAATCAGAATATATACAGTAGTCATGTTTGTGATATTTGATATTCAACAACTAGATGATCCTGGAAATCAGATCTATCTTTCTTTTCTTTTTTGTTTTTACGCATTGATCTTCAAAGTGAACTCCACCATGCTGGATTAATTGCTTATTTAGTCTTTGTGCTGCATATATACTGGTTCCCCCATTCTTCTTTAGTTTCAGTAATTAACTTTACTTATTCTGGATGCATGAGGTCTAATCATAGTTCAATAGGTCTTTGAAAAATGAGGGAACAATAGATTTTTTAAAAATATGCAAATACTTTATTGTGCTTTCAAGGAACAGTGTGTAACTACAGATATTTTGAAAACTTAAGGAACAGTGTATAACTGCAGATATTCTAGGAGCCCACCACTGATCTTTTGATTCTTAGAAAGGGGAAAAAAAAATGAAAAAAAAAACCAAAAAATGTTGCAATTAAAGTACCTTTATATATCTGGAAAATGTTCATCCCTATTATGTTCTTTTATTTCTTCGCTCTCCCAATTCATGTCTACGATTCAAAACCCTTTTGCATCACCTAGCCTAAATTTCAGATTTTCTATTGGCATAGTGGTCGAGGCCAAAAACCTCTCACAACAATACATGATGTCTGGTTTCAAATTATGCCAAGCTTCACTTCTTAGAACTATCCATGCATTGTGAGCTGCCCTAGATCCTGTGGTCTTTATATGGTGGTTCATATAGCCAGTGTTAGCAGGTCAATTCTAGCCGTGCCTTCCCTTTAACACACACACTCTCAAAGGGAGATAAAAAGGGAAGGAGATTTCCAATGACCTAATTTTTTAGATTTGTAATTATTGTAAATAGGGTTCAATTCTTATTTTATTGTTTAATCCGGTTGAGATATATATAGAATAGAATGGTTACAATACTAATTAAAGAAAATAATTCTATTCATGAAAAAAAGGTAACTTCCCTAAATTGATTCTGTAAACTTAAGGTATTGTATAGCCATATAATAAATACGTTCAATATTTACAATAAATACATTTAATATCTAAAAAAATACATGTATTTTTACACACACCCCCTCAGCTGGTGAATAAGAACTTCCCATTCCCAGCTTGGACGTAATCGTCTCAAAGTTGAACTATTCAACCCTTTGGTGAGAATGTTTGCAAGTTGTCCATGTGTTTGGTGCAGATGGAGTGCATATTAGGCTATGTCCAATTTTTCATTGATGAAATGCTTGTCAATATCAATGTGCTTAGTTCGATCATGTTGAACTGAGTTATGAGCTATGCTTATTGCTGACTTATTGTCACAATAGAGCTTCATTGGCCCAACCTAGTTAATCTTTAGGTCTTCTAGGATGATTTTCAACCATAGTAGCTACATACCTTATGCATTTCACGAAATTCTACCTCACACTAGACCATGCAATCCACACTTTGTTTTTTGCTTCTCCATGTCACTAGATTTCCTCCAAGAAAGGTAATATCCAGTTGTTGATCTCTATCAATAATAGATCCCGCATAGTCTGCATTAGTATAGGCTTCAAAGTTACATCTTATTTCTTTCAAACAAAATCCCTTTCTTGGTGTTCTTTTGAGGTACTGCAGAATTCCATGTGTAGCTTAAATGAGTCTTTCTTGGGCTATGCATGAAATGACTTATCAAGCTTATGCATAAGTTATATTAGGTTGGTATGTGACAAGTAAATAAGCCGTACGACAAGATGTTGATACATTTCCTTGTTTAGGG
The DNA here is from genome assembly GCA_024138025.1 of Combretum micranthum. Taxonomy (NCBI): domain Eukaryota; kingdom Viridiplantae; phylum Streptophyta; class Magnoliopsida; order Myrtales; family Combretaceae; genus Combretum; species Combretum micranthum. Next base: position 53,448 of record JAMXBD010002631.1, read on the forward strand.
CATCTTCCTCTGCATTCCCTAGTTTATGATTAAGGTCTATAGAGGTACTTGCTGGTTTTTATGCAACTTGACTTGTCTCTTTGACCAAATCAGTCACATACTTTTGTTGAGATATAAAAATCCCCTTTTTGAATGAGTAACTTCATTTCCTAGAAAATACTTCAATCTCCCCACTATCTTGATCTCGAATTCCTTAGCCAGTCATTAACTCAGAACCTGTTGCTCTCTCTCATCATTTCCAGTCAAAATGATGTCATCTACATACACTAGTAAGGCTGTCACTCCCCTTGAAGCTAAGTGTTTGATAAATAAAGTATGATCCCCTTGACTTTGTTTGTATCTTGAAGCCAACATAACTCTAGGAAATCTACTAGACCATGCTTGAGGAGATTGTTTCAAGCCATATAAAGCTTTGTTCAGCTTACACACTGTCAGTACCCATATATTTCCATATCCAGTTGGGACCTTCATATAAATATCCTCCTTTAGTTCTCCATGCAAGAATGCATTTCTCACATGAAATTGTTGTAGCTCCCAACCAAGCTTAGCAATTAGGACAAAATTACTCTTATAGTGTTCATCTTTGCAATTGGTGTAGATGCCTCCAAATAGTCAATTCCATAAGTCTGCGTGTATCTCTTAGCTACCAACCTTGCCTTATACCTATGAATTGACCCATCAACCTTATATTTTATTGTATAAACCCATTTGCAACCTACAAGCTTCTCTTATTATAGTATATTATTAATTTATCATTATATAAGGGTATAATAGTATTTTTACTTGTGCTTCTCTATGTTGATGACATAATTTTTACTGGAAATAACCCCTTACTTCATAGCATATTACATATCTCTCCTCTCTTGACGGTTTGCTATGAAGGATCTTGGGGATCTTTACTTTTTCTTAAGTGTCAAGGGGCTAGCCACACCCCTCAAGGCTTATGCTTGAGTTAGTCTAATTTCATTCATGACCTCCTCAAATGCCACAACATGCACCTCAGCAAACCAGTTCAAACACCAATGCCCCCGTGAAACCATGACACTAGGTCTACCTATTGTTCACACATCTTGAACATCCTTGACTACCTATGTTGATGCTGAGTGAACTGGTTGTCTAGATACTTGTAGATCTACCACAAGGTATGCCATATTTCTTGAACAAAATCTAATTGCTTGGTGTTCTAAGAAACAACCTATTATCTCCTAAAGCTCTATTGAAGCAAAATAGAGCCCTTGCTTATGCAGTTACAGAATCCACTTGGATTGTCATCTTGCACGTGAATTACAAGTCTCCATCCATCGCCCTATCATTCTATGTTGTGACAATCTTGGACCTGTCTATATGACTGAAATCCTATCCATCATAACATACAAAACACATCGACATTGATTATCATTTTGTGCATGAATGGGTTGCCACAGGTCAAGTCTTGGTTAGATATATTCCCACTTGTCATCAGCATGCAGACATCCTCACGAAGAATCTTTCTACATCCACATTCATTTGTCATTGTAACAATCGCACGTTGCAACCAGTACCATGAGATTGAGGGGGTGTATTATAGTATATTATTAATTTATCATTATATAAGGATAGAATAGTATTTTTACTTGTGTATTCCTTATGTATTAAAGTTTCCCATTATTTATATACTGTGTTGTACATCATTCTTCGTTATTAAGATAATAAGATATAAAAATGCTATTCATTTATTCTCATTTCCGGTTGACAATTTGACCAGTTCCCAAGCCTTAAGCCTTCATTTTAATGTCCATGGCTTGCTTCCATTTTTCATCAGACAATACCTTAGATAGATAGTGGGAAGAGTGACGATGTTAAGGTTGACAAGGAAGGCTCTGTAGGTAGGCGAGAACTTTTAGAAAGAGAGGCAGTATGACAACGGTACAGTGGTCTTTTTGTGCACTCTCTTTCATTTCCTAAGGGCAATTGGTAGGTCCTGATCATCATCATTATTTGGAGGGTCAGTTTCACTTTGCAAGGTTGGAAAGTTAGAAAATGTTACCTCATTTGAAGGACTCGGGTCATATTCTTAAACTTGCACAGATCCTGGAATGTGAATGTCCCTTTTTTGTCTTGAGTACACCAAGTTCTTACCAAATCGCACGCCTTCAAGAACAAATTTTTCAAGGTCAAGAACATGTAGGCTTGAAATTGGAGTAGCTAGGGACTCCATAGATGTGGGCTTAACAGGTGTGGGTTGAGAGGATTGAGTTGATAGAGAAAGATCACTCAATTCAAGAAGAACACACTCTAAACTCACATTACCACTTTAGCGAGGATTGTCACGCCCCGAGGGATACCCTAAACGTGGCAGTCCGCCGTACACAATACTAAAGCCTAGGAATGACTACCTCAGTCACGCAAAGACTTTCATATCATGTACAAGGCATACATCACAACCAATGGAACGCATTGCAGTAGCGCAATTTATATTGATAACAAATAAGTAACAAGGCAAAGAGAATACTTATCATAAAACATACATATTACATTTCAATTCTTAGAAGCATATTCCTCTATTATCTTCAAATAAATATACATCACTAATCATATAAGTCATTACATATAAAGAACCTTACAAATTACTTCATCTTATGATTCCATTTCTTTCATAGAAGCTTAACATCCTTCCATGACTCCCTTAATATCATGATCCACGGGTATACCTGTTTCAACAAAATCTATAGGGGTATAAGCTACAACTAGCTTAGTGAGATATTCCTTTTTATTCGCACCGTATATTCAAACAAATTTATTTATATTTTCACACATATGCTATGCATACAATGCAACAATCACATGAATACACAAATATATATAATTATTCGGAAACCATATATAGAACGGATTTACTCCTCCGTATCAAAGGTTAGGGAATCGGGGTTGAAGGTCCTCGACCTTCTACTACTAGTCCCCAGGTCCTCACCCACAGCGTTCGGTTGGCTCGGCTCCGAACCTAGAGTCGCTTTCCCCGAGCGATTTGGATTCTCCAGGAAAGAACATGGCCCGTAACACCACACGATCACAGCCAATCCAACTCTACGCGTAGGAGTAGCAGCCTTCCGAAATAGATGTGACACGATGGATGCTATGCGTGAGCGTTTTAGTTTTCTTAAGCCAAACTTTATTAAGGTTTATTAGGGGCGATCAATCAATTTAGCAAACGCTAAACAATCATATAAGTAAGTAAACAAAATTATTTAAACAAATAGTTCGTAGTTGTGATATTCTTAATTCCCATTTCACGCCTAAACATAGAATCACATATATACACAAAATCCCGAATTCCCCAAATATATATCCATTTTTATCTTTCCTAGTATACTAATGCCGCTACTTTACAAGCACAAACAAGGTAACGAAATTAGGAGGAATAACTCACTCGTCCATTTTGCGATCTTCTTAGTTGTAGTAATCTTCGGGTAGGGTAATCTCGTATCTTTCGTCACCTAGACAAAAGAAATACCCATAAGTCTTTCATGGAATTTCTATCCTTAGAGATTCTAAACTTTACTTAAAATCGCGATAAAATTGTATAAGAGGAAATTCCAACTTAAAATGGCCATAACTTGCTCATTTTAACTCGGAATTCCGCATATAATATACCGTTTTCTACCTATTCGAAAAGATCTATCCATTTCTAAACTTAACTTTGTCATATAGGTCATTTGGGTTCCAAAAACGTTGGTACAGATTTAAAACGAATTATTTCTAAACTTTTGCAAAAATCAATTTCTAACTCAACTTCATTTTAAAGAAAATCCTTTTGTAACAATATATATATATATATATATATAAATATGAACGTATATTTCATAAATACTTTGAGTATATAGATAAGCTCATTTTATATGCAACATTTCTAATGGTAGTGTCTCAATAATTTATTTCATAAAACAATTCTTTTTAAAGTTTAAAACTTACCTTGATAAATTCCTTTTCAAGTATTTGGAAGAAACTTTATATTTTCATTATAAATGAGTATATTCCTATTTTATTTCCTTTATTCCTTTTTCCAAAACAAGTAAATTTTCCTTTAACCTTAGTCTTTCATAAGTTTTACTTAAATTCAAATTTATCAAAAGTATATTAAGTTGTTGAAAAATCTCTTTACGAATCTGTATGTTATAATGGTTCTTGAGTCTTGTCTTTATTATTTAAAATATAAGTTTGGTTTTTTAAAACTTGTTCTTTTTATTTCTTTCGAAAAGAATCACTTTTATTGGTAAAATCGTTTGTTTCTAACCTTATCTTATTTATATTATTTGGAAAAATAAGTATTTTCTTTAGGGGCTTGAAAATCATTATTTTTCTAAGTGGGTTTTAACTTTATGGATTGAATTCATCTTAACTTTAAAACTAGTTTGCTTCTTAGTTTTGTTATGGAGTTAAAAGAATTTATTCTTAAGCTTTTTGTGAAAACTTTGAAAACTAACAAATTATTTTACTAAAACTTAGGATAACATAATATAATGAAAATATTTATTTCTTAAGTTCTCTTGGTAAAAACATCTTTATTATTTAAGAAAACGTTTGAGAAAAACTCTATTTATGTGTTGTCGATAATAACTCATTATTTTGTGACAAGTCACATAATAGAAAATTTAGTTTTAAGTTCCTTTAATATAATATAATTCTATTTTCAAATTAGTTGAGATATTAACATTATGTAGATGCAAGTATCATGAGAATATAAAGTAATAAGAACATAAGAAAATACTAGAAATAAATAATGAGCAAGAAAATAAAATATCAAGCATTGGGAACCTTAGCTTCATCAAGTATCCCGGTCAAGTATTGGAGCCTTAGCTTTATCAAGGCATCCCGGGACTAAGAATGGCTAGTCTTGAAAGATTAAAGAAAATAAACAAAAAATTGTTTTGACTTGATATGGACAAGTCTAAGATAGAAAGACTAGTTTAACAATAACATGAAATAAATAAATTGCATAACTTGAAAGTAAATAAATAACAAATGAGCTTATATGCTCTAAATATACATAATATAATACTATATATAAGTTAGATTAGAAGCAAATAATAACAATAATAACAACAACATAATAAAATAGGAAGCTTATGTACAAGAACAAAACATGAACATGTTGTTGCTTTTACTACTCATATGAGTTTCAAAACAACACCATAGTCATGTTAAGTTACATGACATGAGTGAATAATAGTTGGAAGAAATATTTACCTAAAGTGTGTAAGTAGTTTGAAGATGGTAGTGAATGTATGGTTATGTGGTTATGTGATTATTGAGAAATGGTAGTTGTAGAGAGAAATTTTGTGAGTATTTGGTGAAAGAGAGTTTTGGTAGAGAGAAATGTTTTAGAGAGAGTTTGTGTAGTGAATTTGAGAGAGTTTTGGTAGTGTAAAGAATTGTGTGAAAGAATGAAAGAGGAAGGGGTATTTATAGAATTTTTGGAGTGAATTTTAGATGTAATAAAATAAATTGAAAAAGAAAAATAAATTGTTGGAAGAGACAGAGAGGGGCGCCGGTTTTGCTTCTTTAAAGGGGGGGGGGGGGGGGAAATATTGTTTTTATTTAATTTGTTGTGTAATAAAAAAGTAATGTGTAAAGTTGACGTGAATAAAGTTGTATTGGAAATGAAAAAAGTAAGAAAATAGATATGTAAGTGTAAGAAATAGGTGTTAAAAAAAGTAGAGATAGGTGAATAGTAATGAATAGTAGAAAAGTACTATGAATAGTAGACTAGACAATTAAAGTACTGGTAGTAATAAAAATACGCGTAATAATGCGATATCTGTAATTTTTAGTTACCGAAAAATTCTAAAACTGATATTTTTGGAATCCTTATATTTTTACGAGTCTATTGGTATAAACGGAATATTTTTAATATTTCGAGCTCCGGGACACGCTTTTCGAGCACTGATCTCGATTGAGTCCGAAGGACACTCGAAAATCGCGAATCTGATATTTTTATGTTACTTTATATTATTACGAACTATTTTAAGTTATTGGCTTAATTTTGTTTTCTAGCGTTTGAAAACGCGGGATTGCCGGATCTTAAACACTATGGTTCGTTATAGGCTTTGTTGATTTTAGGGTTCCGGTTTGACTTCTGGTTTCGTCGAGATATTCGTAAGATCATATAATTTTTGAGTTTTGATCGTTTTATATTTTTAGCTCGACGTCTATGGTTTATCTTATTTTATTTGTGATTATTTAATAGTTTTTAGTTCTCGGGATTGTTTAACCGAGTCTAGGGTTATGAGTTGACTTAGTTTGACTTTTGGTGAACATTGAAAATTATGATTCTAAAATTTTACCGAAGGATTTAGGATTTTATCATTTCGTTGTTAAGCGGTATTTGGATTTATCGTTTCGATTCGCGTTTTAGGAATTAGGTAGATTATTTAATTAGCATACGGACGTTGATTATACCGGTAGTTGGACTTTATATTTTGTTTCAAGGGTTCTCGTTTTCTCAAGATCCAGAAAGCTCGTTCTTTATTAAGTTTTAACTTGATTTGATTTTTAGGGTTTCGTTTTCAATGTTTTGACTCGGTCTAGAATTTGGTTTTTATCTTAAGTCAATTTTTCCGGGATTTGAATTTTGATTTTAGACTTCTAGGATTATTTTTAAGAATTATGAAATTTTCGGGGGTTTACAAGGACGGTAGTGGTAATGACTTGGTGATAAAGAAAAAAGAAATTCTGGTGATGAATGCTAGAAATAGATGAGAATTCTGGCAATGAAGACAAAAAAAATTAGATTTCGTGAACCCTAAGATGCTCTAATACCATATTATAAATACGGTTTAGTTCTTATTTTATTGATTGATCCACTAGGGATATATATTGAACAGAATGGTTGCAATACTAATTAAAAATAATAAAGCTATTCCTAAAAATGGGAAACTTCCCTAAATTGATTTCCTTATTGTATGGCTGTACAATAAATACGTTCAATATGTACAATAAATACATTTAATATCTAAAAATAAATACATGTATTTTTCCACAGTAATTTGTGTTCTTTCCATATGTCACCGAATTGCTAGAGTTGCTTCATGATTCTGTGACAGTTTCTTTACAGCTTTTCCGCGGTCATCCACGAAGAAAGGAACATGCTGATGATCCAAAAAGAGAGTCGGATGGGGCTGCATTCAGTGCTGATCGCAACTTCAATGGAGATTCATTATTGGAAGAAAACTCCCCAGCAGTCCCGGGTTCAGCCAGAAGTTTTGTTGACACTCAGTTGGAAAATTCAATCACCGACATGGCTTGGCACATTTTGCATCTGCTGGCAGCATGATGTTTGTTCCTCTCTTGCAGCATGGTGGCAGGTTGTGATTTATATATTTAATTTTAAGTTTTCATTTCTGCTTTCTTAGAGGGCTGTGGATTTTGTATGCTTTACATTTTGTGTCTTTGTGGACTTAAGAGTAAATGCAATCCTGTGATAGCAAAATTCGATAACATGGCTTCTCAAGGGTTGAGATGTTAGGTCAATGTTAAATTACATGAAGGATTAAAACAAAGCATGCAATTTATAGCATTCAGAATGTGCTTCCTTTAGCGGGTTTAAGTGACTGGAAAGGAGGACACTACAATTATGTTGAGATATGGAGCATGAGATTATCTCAAACATCCTTTGAAATTACCCAAATAATTTTTAAACGTTCAAAGTCAATGAAGAACATTGCAGTTTTGAAATTATTTTGTAATTACTCTTACTTCCTTCAGATACATTCGTGTATTACTCTATCCTAATTTCACAAATACTCAGATAAGAAACATTCCATCTAAAGATTCATCCAAAAGATACTATGGATTACTAAAAAATTTGATTAGTTTCCAAAGAAAGTAGTTCATGAAATTTTAAACACGACTTTAGCTATCAATTAAAATTATAAGTAGTGACGTCAAAGTTATCTTCATACACTCTAACAAATTCCAATGCTAATAAATGGGTGAGGAACTCCATCCATATAGGTATTGATTACTTAAAATAGTAAGTGCTACAATGAAATCATTTGTGTACTTCTAGCAAAATTTACATCTACAATCTACTAATTTGAATCATAATGAACTGTAATAAAGCAATATTTTCATTTTTTTTATTTTTTATAGCGCTCTAAAGATTTCTATCGTATTCTTCATCACTGACAGCATATGTGAGTCCTCAGTATTTGTATATCTCATGAACGATTATTGCATATGGGTCTTTTATCTCGATGGTTAAATGATACAGGTTTGATTGCATTGTGATGCTTCAACTAATTTTTCACATTTTGAACTTGTGCTTCATTTATGTGTATTTGGGAGACATTTTGTTGTTTGTGGTGTGGGTAATCTGGTTGTCACTCACTTTTGTATGTTCTTGAAGAAATCTAGATGCTTCTGTAGTGACTGTTGATGCCAACTTTTTGTTTTGCAGAGGATAGGGATGGATCAGAGCCTTCCATGGTTTATTGATTCAATACTTTGTCTCGGTGTTATCCTTCATAGTGTATGCAACTCAAAGCCTGAAAACAATTCCTTCTTATTATCCTTTCTTGGCATTCCATTTCGGGAATTGAGGATGTATCATGTCTATCATTTTGCTGGATATTATTCCTTCCTTTCTGGCTTGGCCTTGGCTCCGTATAGAGTTTTTTATGCCATGGCGGCCATAGGGACAATATCCTTTGTGCTGACTATACTGAGGTGGAGAGGCAGGGAGAAGGGAGAGGCACATACGTCACATAGAAAACATTCCCATAGACATTGAGAAAGATGTATACAACCTTTTCATAAATTGTGCTTTTATTGAATTACTGAAGAGAAATTTTGAGAGCCTTGCGGATGGTGATGTGCTTATCATGGAATGGAAGAGGTCTGGCAGCACTTCAATTGCTGCTTTTGTTTATCAGGTTTTTGTGTATGTTGAGATGAAATTGAAGAAAAGAGGAAATTGTAACAATAGCAGCTTTGTGCTTCTATTTTTGTGACCTTGTTTTAGTGCAGCAGCATATCTATTTGACTGGCGTTGGGTTCTTCCTTTTCTTTTGCCTTTGCTTTGCTGCTCTCTTATATACACTTTAACAGCGTGGTGCCACTGCTAGAGATGGCAAAGTCCTACCATCTGAGATGATGGATTTGGTAAGCAAGCAATGATTGGTTTACAAGCAATTTTACCCTAGTTCCAACTTCCATATGAAGGGTCTAACTATCTTTCGAAGTTAAGGTGCATCGAGAAATAGGACCGTATTTTGATCTATCAAAGTTATCTCAGTTAATTACCTGTCTTTTTTGTTTTCTCCTTATAGGTTTATATTTCTACTGGAACTTTGTGAGCATGATTTGAAATTTATGTAAAATGTTAATGTATCTTAAGCTTAGTGAGTTATCATTTCTACTTGGTGGAGTTATAATGATGCAAAGTCAACCTTACGGCGAGTTAGTTTTATTGATCTTATATGTGTGTGGAGATTGCTACCAACTCAGAAAATATAATGAATGAATTATGAATATAAAAATTAATATACAATACAATACGAAAAGTGGAAGGGTAATGAATTGCCCGTGAATTGAAAAACTGATTATAATTTCAATCAAATTGTGGCAAACCCCAACCGTTCATTTGAAGTGATTGAGCAGTGTTGCAGATGGCGAAAGAGGCAACAGATAATCAAACTCGAAGTATGGTGAAGGTATGGCGTACTATTGTCTCTCAATGGAGCAATTAGACCAACATAGGAGAGATCACACCAACACTTGAAGACGTGGTTATCCTTGCTTACGTGATTCTGGGTCGGCCCATATTGTTGCAACTGTCTTCACACGAGGATCACAGCTTTCAAACATTCTTATTGGCTTCTCATACTGTGAAGAAACCATGCTTCTTTTCCTAGTAGGTACATTTTTTTGAGAAGTAGACAAATGACATGCTTTGGGTCTAGGAATCGGATTGTGGGGAAGTGTAAGTGCTTTATTATATATTTATGTGCTTGCTTCGTACTTGACCTCTTCAACTTACAGGATTTTTTCTTTTTAATACAGGAATGAATTCGTAGCTTTCGTTGCACTCCACTTGTCGCTGTTTGTGTTCTCTAATGGGCTAGAGGAGCCCCCTTTTAACTTGGAGTCGCTATATTGATGCTTGGAGTTGTACCACTAAGTGCATTCGAAAGGTTGTTATGTGAGCATATCACATGTGAACCGGTCAATCTTGCAATCGTTTTTCTGTGGTTTGTGCCTCTTGTTGTCAATGAGGATCCTGATCTTCCCTTACCTAGGGTTGGATTCGACCAAAGGTCATGTGACTGCTTCTTTAGCTAATTGATATTGAAGAAGAGTTTACCTTGATTACCAATAATAGAAAATTGGATGAATTTGACTCAAGGTTTATGCATTGGATTTTCCCAAGATGCTTGCCATCTCTACTTAATAATGGAGATCTAGAAGGACATTTCATGGAGTAGAGAGGTCATGGAATATTCTTTATGTAGGGTGGCATGTCAACTTGGCTTTGATTAGGGATTGCTCGCCTCATTAGCATCACATTGAGCTTTGATTCCTATGTTAGTACTTTACCAAAATGATTTTAGGAATATTTACTCATTGTGCATTAGATGTTTTTTCCTTCCATGGGACATGGTGGGTTGCTTTTGCCAGCTAATTGACTCATTAGTCGGATTGCTTAGCCATTTTTTGGGATTATGCCTTTGCATTAAGAGGTGACACATTACTAGTGCTTGTTATTTATCACCATGAAATCTATCTCAAGTTGCCAAGGAGCAAGTCTGTTGATGATGTGTAGAGGCTTCAAAACCTACATTAGGCAAGTTAAGTCTTCTAGTGATGCGAAGCACATGAAATCTCCTCTAAAATTTAGAGTAATCACTTGTTGTTAGCTAGTAGATTTTAGACAAACTAAGTGTGTAGATTCAAGAGGTAACAATTTTGGATAAAACCCAGTGTTGCTATTAGGCAAGACTTGTTCCTTCCAATAGCTTAATGATGAAGATGGTGAGATTACTGATAAACCTAATTTATTGCAAGTTATAAGTGCTAAATATGCTTTTATTAGTCATTTCATCGATAATTATTATGAATTGAGCACTTAAAGTCATTAATATCGTGTTTTTCAATATGAAAAGGGAGTAATTTGGGCCTAAATAACGAAGTTTGGAAGCAAAAAATATATCTCGAACAAACGAAAAACTTAAAAAGAAAAAAGTTAACCTAACCCTACACAAAGTGACTCAACCTATCATAGTTTTTTTTAAAAGACATTTCTTTTGTCAACAAATTCTTTCAAATTGTAAAGATTAAAAAAAAAAAAAAATTTCTAACAACAAGGGTACCTAATTTCCTAAAATTTCAAATCTCTTTCAATCATATTTTTAAAAGAGAAAGCTAACTTTCTTATGACTACCATGAGGTGGTTTTCAATATCAAAGGTCTTGTGGTTGGTAACAAAATTGTCACAACACCACCCTTGACCTTGATCACTATGCTAAAGAGATTCGAACTCAATGCGTTTAACCATTAGGTCTCGAACGCCTTTAGTGGATAAGCTAAATGATCAAATTCACTTGTTGTCTGGAAGGGTTTACTTTTTTACATTTTAAATTTCTTACTTCGAAGAGGAAATATGACATCTGTCACTGCCCAAGGGGTACCCTAAATGCGACAGTCTGCTACACTAATATCTAAACTCAAGTATGTAAGGCTCATGTTCAACATATAGGGAATATACCTTGCATTGAAATAGCTTAAGGAGACATACATAGAATAAGAATGTAAATCATAATAGTTACTAACAAGTAAATCTATTACATGATCTAAGGGGCATACCCCCATCAAAATATTAAGAGTTCTTAAGTGCTCAAAGTCTCTTACAGCAACCATTATATATATCAATTAAGGAGATTCACTAGAAGTCTATGCCTACATCTAGGTCCCAACTTCTTCAAAAGCTCCTTAAAGTCCAAAAGCTGTACCTGAGGAAAATGGCTTCTCGAAGATAGCCATAATAGTCATACTGCAACAGGAAACTATAGGAGTTTAGGCTTACGAGCTTAGTGAGTTTCACTTCCCAAAATTAAATACTCAACAAGCATATATGCAGAGCAAGTTATATTAACAACCATATGAAATGTACAAGCACGTGAGCATACAATACATAAGACTTTACAGGAGTCTTATGTTGAATGGATTTACGCCCTTCATTTGAGGTTAGATGTTTTCAGGCCCATACGACCATAGATTTCAAATTTTCTCATTTACATTGTGGTTGATACAGGTCCCACCGACACATAATTTGTAGTTGATACAAGTGCCTACACCGCTACCATTTTAATTTCGACCATTACGCCAACATTCGAGTTTATAGGCCCTTCGTTGCTTAGCTATTATGTCTTTTTCCCACAAAGGTATAATAGCCTATGCAATGTGACTCAACATATGTTATGAAATAGCCATGAAATTCCTAATTTTTATTTTATAAGTGTATTGTTGAATTTAAGCATGATATATATATATATATATATATATATGATGATAGTGAGTTTAATTTTGATGAGTATTATGATGTGTGAAAGTGTAGAATTATTTAATTAGATTAATTATTTATTGAGTTTGTAAATATTAATATGCCTTAGAGTGTGTTATTTATACTTAGAACAAGTGGAATGTATATATATAAATATCCTTAAGTAGTAGAAAAATAGGCTAAAAACTTAGCCATTAAACCTCCATTATGTGCCTTAAGACAAAGATATTAATTAACCCAAAACAAAGTCATTAAACCTTTAATGTCCTCATGCCCCTAAAGTCAACATAGGATAAACTTAAACTATTTAACCTCTAAAAATTAGGCCAAAAATTTCAGACCAAACCAAAAGCCCTCCATTTGCCCTAAAACCTCTTCTTCTTCGCTCCAAAAAGGCTCCCAAGGTGAACCAAGTTTGAGACTTGATTTTCTACAACATCCACCATCAAAAGCTTGATCTAGAGTCATTAAACCAAGCCTTGAAGTTCTTGTGGTAAGTGTGTTCTTCAACTTTCTTTTTTGCATGAATATGTAGTCTTGATGCCATATTTGTTTAAATTCATGCTCCATGATGTTTTGATGGTATATGATGTGTTATAGGACTAGAGTGGTTAGTTTTATGTGCTTAGGATGAGTTTTGAAGTGTTGGAAGTGTTGGTGAATGCATGTGGTTGGATGACCTAATATTGAAGAAGATGATGAATAGTGATTTGGAGTTGATGAAGTTTTGGAGATGTTTGGTGTTGTTTGAATGATGGGATGATCATGTAACAAGCTTTAGAGTAACTTGGAATGAGTTTAAAAAATTTGAGAGGTGTAAAATGCACTTTGAAAACAGGGGATTTCGTCATTTTTTTCGTTCCAGTGTACACAACCTGTGCAGGGCATGTAGCTGCTCGTGCAGGCTTAAATTCTTAAAAGTTGCTCTCGGGTCATTTTTTTTACCCAACACGGCCTCGTACACGGCCGTGTACCGGTCGTGCAGACTTCCCTGTTTCGCAGCTCTTTGTATTTTAGCCGTAACTTTTTCATCCGATCTCCGATTGAGGTGATTCAAGTTGCGTTGGAAAGCTAAGGAAAAGATCTAAAACTTTCATGTTTTAAGATTTTACAAATTACAAAAGTATCAGTGCTTAAATTTCAATTCTTTCCAGCTGATACACTTTCCAACAAAGTTTAAAACTTATTGTTGTTTGCTAAAAGTTGTTCAAAGCTTGATAAATGGTCATTTAAGTATTTGTTGAGTATTGTATGATAATATATGATATCTAAATGCTATGTGATGATGTTGTAATGATTTATTTGAATTTCTTTGGATGATTATACTTGAGCTTTGATGAATGTATATACTTGAACTAAGTGTGAGTTGTAATTACTTCTTTTTACAGTGATTGATTCCCTTTCGGTTATTCCCATTGACTCTCGATCTAGTACAGGTACGCAGTAACTAGCTTGTCTCTGTGTTAGGATAGGCATTTATGAAAACTATATATATTAAGAAAAACTTAATTGTGAGTGTTGATTTGTGTTTTACGCCGTTAAATCCAATCCCTGCCCAGGGTGGCATGAGTGCCTAGGGGCGCCCCCTCACAGATTGGGTGAGCCTGGGGTGGAATTGGTATCCGGTTCGGGGAGCGGCACCCTGCTCAGATTGGGCATGGTAGATTTAGGTGTTTTCTGTAAAATTATCTAGAACGGTATAAGTATCCGAGCTACTTATATCAACCCCCTGAGCGTCAAGGTTGTTACTCAGGATCCCCCACTATCCTTGTTGCCCGGAGTTTGAATACTCCCATGTTGAATTACTAACTAAAGACTAAATAATAATTGAATGGTTGTTGCATCTTGCATTTAGTTCAGGCTTGTGTGAATCATCTCGCTTTTGTTTTCGTTACTTGTGTACTGGGCCTCTGGCTCATATTTTATCTATTTCAGGTGAGGATCTTGATGAGTCTTATGCGAGCTTGGGTTATGGTCCTGATTTTGAGGATTTTCTGGAGGAGTTTGAGGACTAGAGATGGCCCTGGACTGGTTGGAGCCCAATCTTTTTGTAATAGACTAGATATATAGGTTGGATAGTTGTTTATATAGTTCTTGATGAACTATATGTTTTGTAGTTTTGCTAAGGCTTGTAAGAAGCCTTTTGGTTGTAATATATATATGTATATATATATGTATGTATGTATGTACCTAGCTTGTATAACCTGAGCTATTTTCTTATAATGTTTGTATATATATATGGTATTGTGTTTTGAAAGTAAGCTATTAAGTAAATAATTTTCAAAATGACTTATGTTGTGAAATTAGACAAACAATTCATCAAACATTTCTTCTCGGACAACCTTACATATAATTCTGCAGATTATATGTGGTTGGGGAACTATTATCACTTATTTTAAATTTAGGGGTGATAGCGGGTCCTTACATGTTATGCATGTCAATTTGATTATAAGATCATGACAAATTAATTAACAATTTATGGGCGATCACAGATATTTACAGACACTTCAATTCTATACTAAATCATACAATATTTACAACAATTCCATTTCCAATATTCTTATCATCGATTCAAACAATTTAAATTTACATGCACACTTCACTTTTATCTTGCCTTAAAGCTAATGCCACTATCGTTATAATCACATTCATAAATATATAATTTAAAGATGGTGAACTCACTTTGCCATAGCACAAAAATTCACTTAATCGTAATAGTCTTTGGGAAGGTCTAGTCCGTCTCCCAAGTCTCCTAACCAAAAGAAATAACTCTACTGAGTATTTCTATGAAGTTCGAATGAACTTATAAATTCTATTCTAACAAATTCGTCAAAGTTTGTCTAAGAGGAAATTCCAACTTAAAATGGCCATAACTTGGTCATTTTAACTCGGAATTTTGCATATTATATACTGATTTTTATCTATTTGACGAGAGCTATCTATTTCTAGAGTTATTTCCAATAAAAAAGGCCGTTTGGTCCATGAATAGTAGGGTACAGAATACTATACGAATTTCCCATTCCACAATTCAACTCCTAATTTCAAACCAAGCATCAATCCAAAGCTTTGATAGATATTTAGCTATCATTATATCTTGTAAGACTCAATTATATACATATATAACTCATTATCATGCATGATTCATGGGTTTTGGTAATTCTAATTCTTCATGTACTTAGATAATGCCAAATAGGATGTATAAGACATTATTTTCCTAACTTTGTTCTACCAAGTGCATTATATGTACATGTATTACTATAAGTCATTATCATGAATTTCATGAGATGAGCTATCTATATGTAATCCTCAATGATATGATATCAAAAATTCTTTTTAGAAAACTTTTGCTTTGCAAAACTTTTGAAATTACTATACTTAAGAAAAATAGTTTTACTTCTTACAAAATCACACTTGCTTTTATCAAAACTCAATCGTGATGACCTATATACCCAATACCTTCATTATTTTAATAAAATCCTTTATTTTGGGGTTAGAAGATAGATGTTTAAATAGGTGGTCTATCTAATTATGAATTTTACAAAATTTTTAAGGAATGAAAACATTGTTTAATCTATTCTTTGAAAACTTTCCTTGTTTTAGGACTATACCTTAATAGGTTTCACTTATCCTTGTCAAAATTAGGTCTTTATTACATGTATTTCCTATGACTTCTATTTTTCCACAAAAATCATCATTTTGGCATTTGGAAATAGATGTTTAAATAGTGGTCATTTTCAAATCCGAATTTTGAAATTTTCATTTGAGATTGTTTCTTTTGTAAAACTAATTTAATCTTTCAAAAACTATTTTTTAATCAAACCTACTCCTTAAGGCTTCCATTTCTTAAATAAAAATCTTGTTTTTGGGTTGAAAAATAGGTGTTTACACTTCAAGCTTTTCTTATTACGAATTTAAAGCTTGTTATTGGGGTTGAAACATAACTTTTGTAAACTTTTCCTTGTTTTGAAAATATTCCTTAGTAGATCTAAGCTTTACTAATCAAGATCACTCATTTATGATATCTATTCCCTAAGCCTTTCATTTTTAATGTAAAATACACATTTTGAAGTTGAAAAATGGTTTTTCTAAATATGGTTCCTTTTTTATCCGAATTTAAAAAAATTATTTTTGTTGAAACTAAAGTAGATCTTGAGCTTTCTAACATTTTCCTACTATCATTATACTACTACAAGTCCTTTATGTACATAAAACAAAAACCTAAGACATTTATAAACTCAAGACAACTAGATCTAGTTTATTATACTAGTCATAAATACATGAACACTATGATCATTATGTGGATATGATTAAATGATGAATATATGCACAGAACATTAATAATAACATTATAGCTTAGTAATAAAACAAAGTAATAGCAAAATAACTTAAACAACATGATCTATAACATTGTGATGGCAAGGATCTCATGTTCAAGTGTTTCCACATCCCTAGCTTAAAGCTCATGGGGATTTTTGAGTGAAATCACACATGAATGATCTTTCCATTACATGTTTTTAAGAGGATAAAGTGTAGATCTATTACCTATTTAGTGTTTGGAACAAGAAATTTGAAGAAAATATGGAGTGTGTGTGTATGGGGGGAGGTCACGGTTT
Organism: Combretum micranthum; assembly: GCA_024138025.1. Classification (NCBI taxonomy): domain Eukaryota; kingdom Viridiplantae; phylum Streptophyta; class Magnoliopsida; order Myrtales; family Combretaceae; genus Combretum; species Combretum micranthum. The sequence continues at coordinate 70,596 of JAMXBD010002631.1, forward strand.
TGCAAGGAGGAGAGGAGGAGAGAAGAGAAAAATTTGCAAGAGTTTGTTTAGATGAAAAGTGGAAAAGTGAAATGAAGTTGGTATAAAGGGTATATATAATAAAGGGGATTAGGGTTTGTGTAATAAAAGAAAATAAATAAAATAAATTGAGAGAGAGGAAAGGGAGGGGGTGGCGCCGGTTCCATAGAGAGAGAGAGAGAAGTGTGTTGTGTTGTGTAAGTTTCAAAATTAAATAAGTAATTTAAGTAGTAAAAGTTGTATTGGAAAAGTAAATGTAAGAAATAGGATGTAAGGATGTAGGAAGTAGAGTACGGGTGGTTATATTTGATGAATAGTAAATTAAAAATAAAAAAGTAGATTAGACAATTAAAGTACCGATAGTAATGAAAATACGATAAAAAGATTATAACTGTAACTTTTATAACTCGAAAAATTCTTTAATTGATATATTTGAAAATCTTATGAAATTATGAGTCTAACAGTACTTATATTATATTTTTAATATCTCGAGCCCTGGAACATGCTTTTCGAAGTTTGTATACGATTGGATTCGAAATAGATTGAAAATTTGTTAATCTGATCTTTTTAAGCACTTTAATATTATTACGAACCGAACTACACTCTTTACTCGCATTTCAACTTCTTGGTTTAGGAACGCGGAGTTATTAGATCTAAACTGCTAAGGTTTTCTAGGGATTTGTTGACTTAGGATTTCCAGTTGACTTTTCGGTTTAGGGTTTGAACTTGATATTACCTTAAAAATTAGGGACATACAACATCGTTAGAAGATATTACTCTTAAGGTGCTTACTTTTTTTAGCTACTGTGTCACTTTTATAATTGTGTGATTTGGATGTTTATTTATGTTTTCCTTGGCAGATAATACATGGAGCTAAAGGAACATGGGAGTATTCCATATGTGAGGGAGAAGATCAAAAGAGATGTTTATATCTCTTTTCTTTTTTTAAGATAAACCAATATTTATTTTAATGAGATGGCTTCATGATAGGTTGAGTTAGTTTGCATAGCGTAAGAATAATTTTATTTTGGGTGAAATTATATATTTCTAAGGGTTAAGCTAAAGGATATCACATGCCATCCATGTAATAATTTGGAATGTCATGTCAGCTAATTTTAACAGAATTGATGATGGAGACCTATTTTGACTCTTTTTTAAAAATGTAAGTCTTGAAACGAGAAAAAGAAAACATATGTCCTGTAAAAAAAAAAAAAAAAAAAAAAACCTAGGTACTTAAGTAGATTTGCAATAATGCAATCGGATATCAACAAATATGTCATTGCCTACACCCCTCGTTCGTAAGCTTACAAAAGGAGATCCAAAGGGAGTGATAGGGGCCCAACCCTTCCAAACTCGAAAAAAAAAAATCAATTTTTTGAATTTTTTAAAAGGAAAAAAATATATGCATTATATATTATAGAGAGCAAATCAGTACATCAAAATAAAGATGGTTTAGGGGTTAAGTATTTGGTTTACATCTAATAGGTCATGCGTTTAAATTACAAAGGTGTACTTTTTCTAAACATGCATTTATTATATTCTCTTTTTTTATTTCCTTCGCTCTTTTTAATTTTTTTCGCACTAACTAATAAAATTAAAATTATTTATCATAAAATTATATTTAACCATATAAATTATTCTTATAAACAACTATTTTTTGTTCGTAGTACATCACAAATAATAATTAATATTTTTTATATGAGGTGTCACGCCCCAAAGGGTACCCTAAACGCCACAGTGCACCACACTCGATATCTAAACTCAAGTATGACAACCTTAGTCACTCCATGAGTTTAAATACGGGTGCAAGGCTCACGTTCAACATATAGGGAACCATACTTGGAACCGAAATAGCTTAAGGAGACATACATAGCTATAAGAATGTAAATCATAACAGTTATAACCAAATAAATCTATTACATGAGCTAAGGAGCATACCTCCATCAAAATATTAAGAGTCCATGGGTCCACAAAAGTCTCTTACATAAAAAATATATATATATATATATATTGATTAAGGAGATTCAACTAGAAGTCTATGCCTACATCTAGGTCACGACTTCTTCAAAAAGTTCCTTAAGGCTTAAAAGTTGTACCTAAGGAAAGTGGCTTTTCGGAGATAGCCATAAATATTCATACTGCAACAGGAAACTATAGGGGTATAAGCTTACGAGCTTAGTGAGTTTCACTTCCAAAATTAAATACTCACATACAATATATATATCAAGCGAGTTATATTAACAACCATATAAAATGCACAAGCACGTGAGCATACAATACATAAGACCTTCCGGAAATCTTATGTTGAATAGATTTAAGCCTTCCATTCGAGGTGAGGTGTTTCAGGCCCATATGACTAAAGATTTCAATTTTTCTCATTTATATTGTGATTGATATAGGTGCCCATCCAAACACATTTTCAATTTCGTCCTTTACGCCAAAATTCGAGTTTACAGGCCCCTCGTTGCCTAGCATATATGCCTTTTTCCCACAAAGGTATAATAACCCATGCAATGTGACTCACATATGGTATGCATAGCCAATTTGATTATGAGATCATGATATATTAATTTAACAATTTATGGGCGATCATAGATATAACAGATACTTCAATTCTATACTAAATCATATAAGTATTTACAACAAGCTCATTTCGATATTCTTATCATCGATTCACCTAAGCATAACTCATATACACACAATCAAAATTTTATCTTACCCTAATTCTAATAAGCACAATCACAACCATATAATTTAAAGATGGTGAACTCACTTTGCCATGGCGCGAAAATCCACTTAATCATAATAGTCCTCGGGAAGGTCTAGTCCGTCTCCCAAGTCTTCTAATCAAAAGAAATAACTATACTGAGTATTTCTATGAAGTTTGAATGAACTTATCAATTCTATTCTAACAAGTTTGTTAAAATTCGTCTAAGAGGAAATTTCAACTTAAAATGGCCATAACTTGGTCATTTTAACTCGGAATTTTGCATATTTGTCACGCCCCAAAGTATGCCCTACACGTGACAGTCCGCCACACTCAACATTTAATCTCAAGTAAGACATCCCTAGTCTCCCCATGAGCTTAAACATCGAGTGTAAGGCTCGCTCTCAACATTTATAGATCATACTTTGTTTCATAGTAGCTTAAAGAGATATACACAGCAGCAAGAATGTAAACCATAACCGTCATACAGAGAATTTGTAAGAGCCCTGGAAAATTTCAACAAATAATTCTAAAGATGAACTTAGGAATAAAACCCTGAAAGTCACTCCCAGTTAAAACCGAACTTCGACGAGTCCCAACTTCCGAACGAATCCAGAAATTCTGAGTTGTGAGAAAAATAAGGAACCTCAGAAACAAAATAGCAACCCAATATACTTCCATTCTAAAACCTTTAGGTACGACAAGTTTCATATTTAACTCCGACTTATAAATTCGGATGAAAATAGCCCTAAAATAAACTGCTAAGGAGTGAATAGTGATTGGCTTCGGGAATAAAACTCAATCCAAAAAGAATTCCGAGGACATGGGGAAACATTCGATACTTACGAAAGTCGACCTTAAAATAAAACTCACCAATCAGACATGTCATATAAGTTTGAAATATCAGTTCTATTTTGGCAATGGTGTAAACCGGAAGGTTAACTAGGAAACCGAGTCTCCAAAAACTCCCAAGAAACTCAGTAACCTGGGTCCGACAAACTCGTATTCATAAACCCAGGAGTGGAACAAGAGGAAAAAGATGTAATCGGTTCGTATTAAGTCTAGGATACTCTGTAAAGATGAGATCAATGAAATTCCGACCTATTCCAATAGATCAGGTGCTAGTTTCGAAAAATGCGCTCTGGGATTCGAAATGTTAAAGATATGTTTTAATGCCGTTAGACTTATATTTCTAAAGGATCTCTAAGTTATTAGTTTTACAAATTTTCACATAGCTAGAATTATCTAATTTTACAAATCTGTTCGTATTTCGTTACTACCGGTAATTAGTGAGTTTCAGTACGATTTAATATTTTAGTTACCTAAATGTTATTATTATTATTATTATTCTTATGAGGTATACCCTAGTTTCCTGGTGATCGGATAGTAATCGGACGAACTTTGGAAACGGAGAACGAAACCCTATATCGGTCCGATTCCAGCTTAGTGAAGCCTAGAAACCCTAGATCCGGCTTTCCTTCGATTTCATAATAAAAGAAATTTTATAAAGTAAATGAATGAATTATTGTTCTAAAGTACATTTTAAACCTAAAAGTTTTAATCGGGAAATTTTCAATTCCAGCCTTCCCGAGCTCAATTACGGAAAAGCGTGCCCGGACCACGGATTCAGAAAAATGTTCCGGGATATTCATTAGAACCGTAATTTTATAAGGACTCCAAAAATATCAATTTCATAATTTTTCGAGCTATAAAAAATTACAGTTATAGCTTTTCCCGTGTTTTCGTTATAACCGGTAAAGTAGATGTCTTGTCTACTATTCACAAGTACAACCTACACTACACACTACCCATACCCTATTCTTACATCCTTACAACTACTCATTTCAATTTTCTTTTCCAAGAAATTTTGTCTCTTAAATAATTATCATATTTATTACATTTAAATTACTAAATAACAAAAGTTAAAATTTTCAAAACACACACACACACACAAGGGATGGCCGGCGCCCCTCCCTCTCATTTTCCCTCTCAATTGAAGTATTTTTACTTCATTTTATTAACTAAACCCTAAATCACTTGATATATATACATATTATTCTCTCTCTCTCTCCTCATTTCTTCTTGTTTTCAAATTAGAAAAAGAGTAAAAACCTCTCTTCTCTCCCTCCTTGTGCCGAGCACTCCCTTCCCTCTTCCTCTCACAATTTCAACTTTGTTCCTTCTTCTTTCCTCCTTCAAGACTCCTTTGGTATGTATATTTAGGCTTTGTACATCCTAAATCTTGTTATGGGAAGATCATTCTTGTGTGTTTTCTCATCTAAATCCCAATGAGCATGAGCAAGGGACATGAAAACACTACTACAAGAATCTCAAGCCATCTCAAGAAGTGGATCTAGCCTTTAAATGAGTTTTGTTTAAAATATCAACTTGTTCATGCATGTAAAATAGTGATCTTGCACATATATTGTTGTTCATGCCATGAGATCCATGATTTATGCATCATACTTAGTAGATCTAAAGTTTAGATACCCACATTGTCATTTACATGTATGATCATAGAGATATTTTTATTTTCATGCTTTGAGGACCACAAAAATGTAGTCTTGAATATGTATTGAGATGTTAGATAGTGGATAAACATATGTAGAAGGCAAGAACATTGAAAAAGGAAGGACTTTGTCAAATATGAAAGATTGAAAATTCGGATGAAATGGAAACCCTACCTTGAAAACCACCAAAATCATTTTTAAACTTATATTTCATAAGGAAAATGAAGGGTATGTGTAATAGACATGTTGAAGGAATTATTTTCATGAGTTTAGATGAGTTTAGGCATAATAAAAATAAGAAAACAAGAAGTGAAGTTAGAAGGAAAATGTTGATTTGGATGTGTAGTCAAATTCGTAATTTTGGGTAATGCCTAAATAAACACTTAGTATTTAAGTCTAAAATGGATGTTTTATAAGCTAAATGAAGTCCTTGGATAATGTATACATTGGAGCTCAATTTTTAATGCATTAGATAAGCTTTCCCTTAAGAAAGGTACAAGAAAATGAAATTTAGAAAATTCGGATTTTTACAAAAAGCTAGTTCAAAAACATGTTTACCAAATGAAAAATGTGGATTTTATGCATGAATGGAGGCCATGACTATTATAGACTTTGGAACTTATTTTTAGATAGAAAAAAGTGAACTACAAGGTTAAAAGCCAAAGAAACCCTAAGGAGTATAATATGGAAAAATTAGCTTCTTAGAGATAATCTTTATGGAACTTTCCAACACTTAAGAATCCATAAGAGTTATTATCACAAAAATTATTAGGACCATGCATATATTAAGTTCATCACATGGCATTCATAATAGAAATTCATTCCCATATCATTCATGCATGAATCACAACTAGGAACAATTCTTATCAAAAGCAAAACGCGTTTTCGAAATTGGAATGTTCGCGGAACAGATCTGATCCCACTGTTCCGTGACCTTACTATTTTCAAAACTTGAAAATAATACTTGAAATAGATACATCTTTGGAAGTAGATAGAGATCGATATAAAATTTGCGAAATTCCGAGTTAAAATGACCAAGTTATGGCCGTTTTAAGTTGGAACTTCCGCAAATAGCGAGAATTCCGATTTTGTGAAGTATAGATACATAGTTTGAATTAGTTTAGTGATGAGATTCTCATTAGGCTATCTTTATTTGGTAGGTGAACCCAAGTACGACAATACCGTATCACCCGACCATCGTCACTAAGAGACCGGCGTACCATGGCCGAGTAAGTTCCTCTTCCGATTTCAATTATTGCTTATGATTGTAATGATAGTCGCACTAGTTGCTAGGTGAAGATAAAAAGGAATGAATGTGTATGATGGGGCTATATGGGAACTATATATTGTCTGTTGTGGATGTGTGAAATGAACCTTAAGAAGTATCGAAACCGGGTGTTAAGCTATGGATTGATTATTTAGTATGTTGTATTGAATGTCTGTAATTGTTGGCCACCTAAAAGAATTGAATTAATGTATTTGACTCAATTGTAATTGGATTCATTCATATCACGATGGGGATGGAGCATTAGCATTGGTTGGTTTTTCGTGATCCATAAAACGAATACTTGTTGGTTAATCGTGATCCATAAAACGAAATATTGTTCAGTTGACCGTGAGCTTAAACGGCGTCGTACCGCAGGATTCGTCAATCTGCTAACCCGGGATGGAGGGCGTAAGTCCATCCACATATGATTTCCGGCTGGTCATATGTTTGTTGAATTCACTTGTTGATGCATTTCACTTGGTTGACTAATTACTTGCGTGAATGTTTGTATTAATTGTAATTCGGAAGTTCCACTCACTAAGCTAGTGTAGCTTATACCCCTATAGTTTCCTGTTGCAGTATGAGTATCTTTGGCTTTCTCCGAGGACCCGTGGACACCGGGTATGGCTCTTAGATATTAAGGAGCTTTTGATGAGGTCGGGGTCTAAAGATTAGAAATGGACTCTAATTCCGTTTTCCGAATCGGTAATTGAAGGGCAATGTAAGGAAATGTGAGGATTGAGAATTGGTAACTGGTGTTATCGGGGGTATGCCCCCTAGATCATGTAATAGAATAATTCTCTGTATGACGTTTATGGTTTACATTCTTGCTGCTGTATATATCTCTTTAAGCTACTACGAAGCAAAGTGTGATCTATAAATGTTGAGAGCGAGCCTTACACTCGATGTTTAAGCTCATGGGGAGACTAGGATTGTCTTACTTGAGATTAAATGTTGAGTGTGGCGGATTGTCACGTGTAGGGCACACTTTGGGGTGTGACAATTATTCTATTACATGATCTAGGGGGCATACCCCCGATAACACCAGTTACCAATTCTCAATCCACACATTTCTTACATTACCCTTCAATTACCGGTTCGGGAAACGGAATTAAGGTCCATTTCTAAACTTTAGGCCCGGCCTCATCAAAAGCTCCTTAATATCTAAGAGCCGTACCTGATGTCCACGGGTCCTCGGAGAAAGCCAAAGGTACTCATACTGCAACAGGAAACTATAGGGGTATAAGCTACACTAGCTTAGTGAGTGGAACTTCCGAATTACAATTAACACAACACATTCAATCAAGTAATTAAGCAACCAAGTGAAATGCATCAACAAGTGAGTTTAGCAAACATATGACCAGCCGAAAATCATATGTGGATGGACTTGCGCTCTCCATCCCGGGTTAGCAGATTAACGAATCCTGCGGTACGACGCCGTTTAAGCTCACGGTCAACTGAACATAATTCGTTTTATGGATCACGATTAACCAACAAGTATTCGTTTTATGGATCACGATTAACCAACAAGTATTCGTTTTATAGATCACGATTAACCAACAATATTCGTTTTATGGATCACGATTAACCAACAGTATTCGTTTTATGGATCACGAAAAACCAACCAATGCTAATGCTCCATCCCCATCGTGATATGAATGAATCCAATTACAATTGAAGTCAACTTATACATTAATCCAGTTCTTTTAGGTGGCCAACTATTATTCGCAGACATTCAATATAAAAGACTAGCTAATCAATCAATAACTTAACACCCGGTTTCGATATTCCTTAAGTTCCATTTCACACATCAACAGCAGGCAATTATATAACTCCCATATACCCCATCATACATGTCCATTTTTATCTTTGCCTAGCTACTAGTGCGACTATCATTACAATCACACGCAATAATTGAAATCGGAAGAGGAACTCACTCGGCCATGGTACGCCGGTCTCTTATCAATGGTGGTCGGGTGATATGGTATCGTTGTGTTCGGGTTCACCTACCAAATAAGAATAGCCTAATGAGAATCTCATCACTTTACTACTTCCAACTATGTATCTATACTTCACAAAATCGGAATTCTCGCTATTCGCGGAGTTCCAACTTAAAACGGCCATAACTCGGTCATTTTAACTCGGAATTTCGCAAATTTTATATCGATCTCTATCTACTTTGAAAGATCTATCTATTTCTAGTATTATTTTCAAGTTTTGAAAATAGTAAAGCCACGGAACAGTGGGATCAGTTCTGTTCTGTCACTTTCCCGATTTCGAAAAATTGTTTCGCTTTTGATAAGAATGTTCCTAGTTGATGATTCATGCATGAATGGTATGGGAATGAATTACTAATATGAATGCCATGTGATGGACTTAATATATGCATGGTCATAATGATTTTGTGATAATAAACTCTTATGAACTCTTAAGTGTTGGAAAATCCCATAAAGGTCATTTCTAAGAAGCTATTCTTCCACTTAATGCTCCTTAGGGTTTCTTTGACTTTTAATCTTGTAATCCACTTGTTATCTATCTAAAAATAAGTCCTCAAGGTCTATAATAGTCATGGCCTTCATTCATGCATAAAAATCCACATTTTTCATTTGCTAAACATCTTTTTAAACTAGCTACTTGTAGAAATCCGAATTTTGTAAATCTCATTTCCTTGCATTTTTCTTATGGAAAAACTTGTCTAATACATTAAAATTTGAAGCTCCAATATATATATTATCTAAGGACTTCATTTAGCTTATAAAACATCCAATTTAGACTTAAATTCTAAATGTTCTTGTAGGCATGACTCTAAATTACGAATTTAACTATCAACCCCAATATCAATATTCTTCATTCTAACTCCACTACTTGTTTTACATTCTTCTTATGTCTAAACTCATCTAAACTCATAAAAATCATCCCTTAAGGGCATCTATTACATATACCCTCCAATTCTTGTGCAAAATATGAGTTTTGAAGTGGTTTTGGTGGCTTTTAAAATAGGGTTTCAAAGTCATCCGAATTTCCAACTAAGCTTTTCTAACAAAATAATTTCCTTTTTCAAGTTTCTAGTCTTCTATACATGTAGATCTATCATTTAACATATCTATACATAGGCAAGGCTACATTTTTATGATCATCCATGCATGAAAATCAAAATAATCATATGAACATGAATGTAGATGAAGATGTGAATGTCTAAACACTAGATCTACTAAATATCATGCATGATTCATAGATCTCATGGTATGAACAACAATATATATACAAGATCTCTACTTTACATGCATGAACTAGAAGATATCTTAACATAAACTCATCTAAACACTAGATCCATGTCTTGTGATGGCTTGATATTCTTGTTCATGTGTTTTCATGTCCCTAGCATGAGCTCATTGGGATTAAATGAGAAAACACACAAGACATAGCTTTGCCATTACAAGATTAGGAAGGATCAAAGCTTAAACTAACATACCAATGGAGATTAAAAGAGGAAATAAAGGAGACTTGAGTTGAAAATGTGAGGGAAGGAGGAGGGGAGGCTCACGGCATTACTAGGGAAAGAAGAGAGAGTTTTCCTCTTTTGTAGAATTTGAAACAAGTAAAAATGAAGAGAGAGAGAGGAAAATATGTTTATATATGAAATGAATTAGGGTTTTGGTTGGATAAAAGTAACAAAAATAAAACAAATGAGAGGGAAATATGGGGGAGGGGCGCCGGCCACAAGGGGGGTTTGTGTGTGTGTGTGTGTGTGTTGAAATTTGAAAATTGTATTTTGTGTAATAAAATGTAATATTTGTGTTAATTAATTAGGAAACAAAATTTCTTGGAAAAGAAAATTGTAATGAGTAGTTGTAAGGATGTAAGAATAGGGTATGGGTAGTGTGTAGTGTAGGTTGTACTTGTGAATAGTAGACAAGACATCTACTTTACCGATTGTAACGAAAACACGGGAAAAGTTATAACTGTAATTTTTATAGCTCGGAAAATTATGAAATTGATATTTTTGGAATCCTTATAAAATTACGGTTCTAATGAATATTCCGGAACATTTTTCTGAATTCGTGGTCCGGGGCACGCTTTTCGTACTTGAGCTCGGGAAGGCCGGAATTGAAAAATTCCCGATTTAACTTTCAAAGGTTTAGAATATGCTTTTAGAACAATAATTCATGTTCATTTACTTTATAAAATTCTTTTATTATGAAATCGAAGGAAAGCCGGATCTAGGGTTTCTAGGCTCCTCTCACTAAGCTGGAATCGGACCGATATAGGGTTTCGTTCTCCGGTTTCCAAAGTTCGTCCGATTACTATCCGATCACTAGGAGAACTAGGGTATACTTATAATAATAATATAATAATAATAATAATAATAATAATAATAATAATAATAATATACCCTTTAGGTACTAAAATTAAATCGTACTGGAAGATCACTAATTACCGGTAGTAACGAAATACGAACAGATTTGTAAAATTAGATAATTCTAGCTATGTGAAAATTTGTAAAACTAATAACTTAGAGATCCTTTAGAAATATAAGTCTAACGGCATTAAAACATATTCTTAACATTTCGAATCCCAGAGCACGTTTTTCGAAACTAGCACCTGATCTGATTGGAATAGGTCGGAATTTCATTGATCTCATATTTACAGAGTATCCTAGACTTAATACGAACCGATTACACCTTTTTCCTCTTGTTCCACTCCTGGGTTTAGGAATACGCGATTGCCGGGTCTAGTTATGGAGTTCCTCGGGAGATTCAAGGACTTAGGTTTCCGGGTTGACCTTCCGGTTCGCCCCATTGCCGAAATAAAAACTAATATTTTATACTTACATGACTTATTTGATTAGTGAGATTTATTTTAAGGGCGATTTCATAAGAACTTAGTATCTCACAATGTTCTCGGAATATTTTGGATTGGGTTTTATTCACGAAGGTTAATCATTATCTACTTCTTAGCAATTTGCTTTAGGGCTCCATTTTACCCGAATTTGTAAGTCATAGCTAATTAGAAAATTTATCGTACCTAGGGGTTTTAGAATGGAAGTATATTGGGTTGCTATTTGTTTATGAGGTTTCTTATTCTTCTCACAACCCAGAATTTCTGGATTCTTTCGGAATTTGGGACTCGTCGAAGTTCGATTTTAACTCGGAGTGACTTTCAGGGTTTTATTTCCTAAGTTCATCTTTAGAATTTTTTTTGTTGAAATTTTCCAGGGCTTACAATATTATATACCGATTTCTACCTATTTGATGAGAGCTATCTATTTATAGAGTTATTTCCAACAAACAAGGTCGTTTCGTCCATGAAAAGTAGGGCACATAATACTATATGAATTTCCCATTCCACAATTCAACTCCTAATTTCAAACCAAGCATCATAATAAAGCTTTGATAGATACTTAGCTATCATTATATTTTTAAGACTCTATTAAATACATATATAACAATATCATGCATGATTCATGGTGTTGGTAATTCTAATTCCTCATGTTCTTAGATAATGTCAAATAGGATGTATAGGACATTATTTCCTAAATTTGTTTCTACCAAGTGCATCATGTAATCCCTTTGAATTTACATAACCCGATTACAATAAATATTATAAATAAAATATATAATCATAAATGAACTATAATAAAAATATCATAAATCACTCCAAATTTTTCGTGATTTAAATTTTTAAGTATGAACAAATTAGAATAAAGAATCTTTATCACTAAGATTTTAAAAGTTCATAATATACGAAATAAAGAATTAAAAAAAACTATTTAATATTTAATAACCCAAGTTTTAATATTCGAGAAATATTAATCCATTTAAGTTAAATAATTCTGAGTCTATAGAAACTAAAATTCTGATCTAACTTAGTAACTTATAATTAGTAAAAAGAACAAAGTAACAAATATAATATTAAAATTAAATTTCTAATCTAATAAAAAGTCTAGAATAAATTTATATATAGAAATAAATTCATATGTAATTTCAAATCTTAAAAATTTATAATCAAGTCGAATTAAGGGCAATATAATTATTAATTTATCAAAATACCATCAAACAAAACTTTTAAATAGATAAAATATAATTTTCGATAGCAAGTATAAAAACTGAAAAGTAGAAGTATTAAACTAAAGATTCTATGTATACTATCATATTCAGAATATTTAATATCGTTAATATGTAAATTTTTATTAAAAAAATTATATCATTTGAATCCACAAAATTAATTTTTTTCACTAGTTCATATTTTTGCCCACTCTTTACATATTTATTGGTTATAAATTTATCATCTTCTTTTTGTTTTTATATTTCCATACATCCTAACTCACTTGCATTTTTTTCTTTGTTTTGTTTTGTTTCGTATTACATATTTGATTTGCTTTGAATTTGAACTCCTCTGGACGTGAACAAGTTCCAACAAAAAGCGAAAATTCAAACACATATATACAAATCTTTAATAGAAATTCTATATATACCATAGTGTTCAGAATATTTAATAACGCGAATATGGAACTTCTCATCTAAAAATATTACCAAATCAGTATTTAACATATGTATCACTTAAACCCGCAAAATTGATTTTTTTTTTCACAAGTTTATATTTTTTCCCACTCCTTACATGGTTGTTGGTTATAAATTCATCATCTTCTCTTTATTTTTGTATTTCTATATACCCTAAACCTAAGATAATTATATAACTTAATATTATTAAAACATTTCCTACAACTTATCAAGAAATCCTAGTGCAAATTGCATAAATTGATGGAGAGGATTGCATTGGGATGAATTAGTCGAATTTTGAGTCTTTAGGCAACAAATAAGTCAACAAAAACAACATTTAAACCAATTGAAAGAAGCCATGCAAGCTCAACAATTAATGCAACAATCTCTCTTGAATTTTTGGCCAGAATTAAAGGAACAATATGATCACGTACCAAAACCATTGTTACATTATATCCTCTTCTATATATATACATATAAGCACATTAAGGAACAAGCAAACAAACTCCATTGATTACCAAAGCTTCCATAGTAAAAGAACTCCCAAATGACAACCAAACCAACCTAAACCCAACTCCTACCACCATTAAAGCACACTCACAAGCTCAATTTCAAATTCTCCAAGGTAAGTTAAGCTACTTTAATTTGTTATTTGTTAAAAACTTTGGTTTAAACTAACTCCTAATGATCTTAGGATCATAATACAACCAAAACAAGCTTCAAATCACATCCAAACAGCCCTAACAAGGAAAAATAGATCAATTCTCGAATTTCCAGTAGCATATTCCAATAGTTTAGCGAGGACCACGGGTGAGTAACTTTGACTTTATCATACTGTTTGTGCTTGTAATATAGTTGCATTTATAATAATAATAATACATTAAACTAATATGCATGTGGGGTTGGGTATACTACATGATGATTGGTGTATGCATGATTGCCAAAATTATCCTATTATAAGTGACAAGTTTATTGTATGATAATTACTGTATGAAGCATGTTGATATTGTTTGTGAATTGTATGATCACCTTAAGCCTGACTAAAAGCTTTTGACACCATAAAAGAAAATGATCATGCATTACACGATTTGCATATATAGCATTTGAGCAAGTGGCAGCCTACTGCGTGTTAGTATTTCGGCCCTCTGATAATGCTTGGTTGACCTAGGCTAAAAGCTATTAGATCAACGCAAGGTCACCTTTGAGCTGTCGATACTATAGGAACTAAATGGTAAATGAAGGACGTCGCTTATGGTATCGCTTTGAAAGGACTAACACTTAATGGAGTTTCTAAGGCAGAAAATAGGAAAGGAGAGATTTAAGATATGGTTAATTTAAAGAGATAATTAAAGTGATTATTGTTGTATTCCTGTATGCTTAGTCTCTCCTGAGCAGGTGGGCCATAGCATTGTGATCCTTCAACCCCGATGAGAGGGTGTAAATCTCCATCCTGCTTTGGATTCTAGATCATCTAAGCTTGTAATGTACATATGATTGATTGTTACATTGCGTATGATTGGTAATTATACTTGTTTGTTATTGTCTGATGTGTGGTTTGGTCAGGTTATCTCACTGAGCCCGTGGTTCGCTCACCTCCCAATAGTTTCTGTGCAGGTATAACGCTAATTGGGTCTAGGATAGGGATATGTGAAGAGTGTTTCTCCATCAGACTATAGTGAAGTTAGATACATAAGTGGCATTGAACTTAGAATGTAAAATTTATTATTTGTATAAACAAATGAGACTTTATATTTTGTAAGTTGGAACTCAATTTCATCATTTGGTAGGGGATATCGATTCTCTGCGGTCTTGGTAGAGAGTTGACAATCGGATTTCATAGTTGAAATCCAGTAATATAATATATCATCTATATAATAGACATTGATAAATAAATATAGTCTTGTATACTCTGACTTACAAGACGGCTTTCATATTACGGGTGCACACGTGGTATGATAGCTTTACATTAATCCTACTAGGCCTCCTTTTGAGGCGTGACACATCATGTACATATGCAATACCTACAAGCTATTGTCATGAAGGTTATGAGATAAACGATCTATATGTATATTCTTAATGAAATAGTATCAATAATTCTTTTTGAAAAATTTTTGCTTTGCAAAACTTTTGAAATTTACTAGACTTAAGAAAAGTAGTTTTTCTTCTTGTAAAATCGCACTTGCTTTTATCAAAACTCAACCTTGATGACCTATATACCCAACACTTTTATTATCTTAATAAAAACCTTCATTTTGGGGTTAGAAAATAGATATTTAAATAGGTGATTCACCTAATTATGAATTTTACAAAATTTTTTAAGAATGAAAACATTGTTTAATCTATTCTTTGAAACCATTCCTTGTTTTAGGATTATACTTTGATAAATCTCTCTTATCCTTGTCAAAATTAGGTCTATTAGATGTATCCCCTAGGACTTCTATTTTTCTATGAAAATCATCATTTTAGCATTTGGAAATATGTGTTTAAATAGTGGTCATTTTCAAATCGGAATTTAAAAATTTCCATTTGGGATTGTTTCTTTTGTAAAACTCATCTAATCTTTCAAAAACTATTCCCTAATCAGACCTACTTCTTAAGGCTTCTATTTTTTTTTTTTTATTTATAAAAATCTTGTTTTGGGGTTGAAAAATAGGTGTTTACACTTCAAGCTTTCCTTATTACAAAAGTGTGTGTGTGTAGAGGGGGGGGTTCGCGACATTTGAGAGGAGAGTGGAGAGATTTTTGAAAAAATAAATTTCTAAAGAGAAAGTGAAGAAAGAAAAAAAAAGTAAAGTGGTGAAGGCATAAAGGGGTATTTATAGAAAAAGAATTTAGGATTTGTATGATTAAACAATGAAGGAAAAATCAACATATGAGAGGGGAGGTGGGTGGGTGGGGGGCTTTGGTTCTACTAGAGGAGAGAGAGAGAGTTATTTGTGTTGTGTTGTGTTGTGTAAGATTCAAAATTAAATAAGTAATTGAAGTAGTAAAAGTTGTATTGGAAAAGCAAATTTTAAGGAAAATGATGGAATTATAGGAATAGGTTATAAGCATGTAAGAAATAGGTTGTGGGGAGTTGTACTTGATGAATAGTGTGAAAGAAATCAAAAGTAAATTAGACATTTTAAGTACCTATAGTAAAGAAAATAGATAAAAAGGTTATAATTGTAACTTTTATAACCCGAAAAATTATATAACTTATATATTTGGAAATCTTATGAAATTATGAGTCTAATAATATTAATATCATATATTTTATATCTCGAGCCTCGGGACACGCTTTTCAAAGTTTGTATTCGATTGGGTTCAAAATAGGTCGAAAATTCGCTAATCTATTCTTTTTAAGCACCCTAATATTATTACGAACCAAACTATACTGTTCACTCATATTTCGACTTCTTGGTTTAGGAATGCGGGTTGTCGGATCTAAACTACCAGGGTTTCCCGGGAATTTATTGGCTTAATGTCTCTGGTTGACTTTCCGGTTTAGAGTTTGAACTTGATATTACCCTAAAAATTAGGGGTTTACAACTTACCCCCTTAAAGAAAGTTTTGTCCTCAAAACTTGAAACACGTACCTGATTCCTCAAACAAATTGGGGTATTCCTGTCGCATCTCGTTTTCGGCCTCTTAGGTTGCCTCCTCGTGCGAATGATTTCTCCAAAGAACCTTAACATACTTGATTTCCTTATTCCTCAACTTTTGAACTTTTCGATCTAAAATATGCACCGGATGCTCTTCATAAGTGAGGTTCTCCCTTAACAACACCGGTTCCAATTCCACAACTTGTTCCTTATCTGCTACATGCTTTCGAAGAATAGAGACGTGAAAAACATTGTGTACTCCAAACAAATTTGGTGGTAAAGCAAGGCGATACACCAACTCCCAAACTCGCTCAAGTATTTCAAATGGACTAATATATCAGGGCTTAACTTTCCTTGCGAGCGGATTCGATGAATACTCTTGATAGGACTTACCTTTAAGTACACGTGATCTCTTATTTGGAGCTCAAGAACCCTCCTTTTCAGATATGCCCAACTCTTTTATCGATCTTGAGCCTCCTTTATTCGTTGTTGGATAACTCGTACCTTATCAACGGCATCTTGTATAAGATCCGGTCTAAGAACCAATTTCACCACATCATCCCAAACTAACGGAAATCTACACTTTCGTCCATATAAAGCTTCATAGGGTGACATTTTAATTGTCGAGTGATAACTGTTGTTGTAAGCAAACTCCACTAAGGGTAAGTGTGCTTCCCAACTTCCTTTAAACTCCATCATGCATGCTCGAAGCATATCTTCTAAGGTCTGTATGGTTCACTCAGACTGTCCATCGGTCTAAGGATGATATGCTGTACTGAAGTGCAACTTAGTTCCCATACACTTTTGCATGCTCCCCCAAAACTTGGACATGAATCTTGGGTCTCGATCTGATACAATCCCAGCTGGTACTCCATGTAGACGAACGATTTCCTTGATATAGAGCTTTGCCAATTTATTCATAGAATAAGTCATACTTATTGGTAGGAAGTGAGCGGTCTTGGTTAGCCGATCTACTATAACCCATATAGCATCATGCCCTGCTAGCGTTTTTGGCAATCCACACAAAAAATTCATGGAAATCTGATCCCACTTCCATTCCGGTATTGGCAAGGGTTTCAACAATCCTCCTGGCCTCTGATGTTCTACTTTTACTTGCTAGCAAATCGGACAGTTCAACATAAATTCGGCTACGTCTTATTTCATTCCGTTCCACCAATAATGTCCTTTGAGATCTTGGTATATTTTTGTTCCTTTCGGGTGTACCATATACCCAGAATTGTGAGCTTCACTCATAATCTCCTTTCGTATCTCCTCATCATTTGGTACACAGAGTCGTCCCTTCATTCTTATTACATCATCGTCATCCACCGTGAAGTTAGTTTATTTTCCTTCTTGAATTTCTCTCTTTATTCTTTGTATTATCTCGTCGTAACACTGAGCTTTCTTGATTCTTTCCACTAAGGTGGGTTCCATCACCTAATCTACTATCTCCATCTTGGTATCTCCTCCCATGAACTCGATACTCTTTTAAACCCCTTCACTAATTCTTTTTGGTCGGTGAGCAAGGTTGCTACCTCTCCATGATTCTTATGACTTAAAGCATTAGCAACCGCATACGCTCTCCCCGAGAAATAATTAATCCCCAAATCGTAATCTTTGATTAACTCGAGCCATCTCCTTTGTCTCATGTTCAACTCCTTTCGTGTGAATAAATACTTAAGGCTCTTGTGATCAGTACAGATCTCGCACCTTTTCCCATAAAGGTAGTGTCTCCATATCTTTAAAGCGAACACCACTATGGCTTGTTCCAAATCATGCGTAGGGCAATTTTGTTCGTGTGGCCTTAGCTGTCTTGAAGTGTAGGCAATCACCTTCCCATCTTGTATGAGTACACATCCGAGACCATTTCTCGATGCATCGCTATGAACTATGTAGAGCTTTTCGGGATTTGGTAGTACCAAGATTGGAGCAGAAACAAGTCTTTGCTTAAGTTCTTAAAAGCTTTGGTCTCTCTTTTCTGTCCATATAAACTTTTCATTCTTTTGGGTTAGTTAGGTTAAGGGTTTAGCTATCTTGGAAAAATCCTTAACAAACTTACTGTAATACCCAACCAGACCCAAAAAGCCTCTTACTTCTGTTACTGTCTTAGGCAGCTTCAAGTCCACTACGGCGTTTATCTTTCAAGGTTAATAGATTTAACCTCTCTTGATACCACATGTCCCAAAAATGAAATCCTACCTAACCAAAAATCACACTTGGAAAACTTGGCATATAACTTGTGTTCCCTTAAGGTTTATAATGCCATGCGTAGGTGTTCTTTATGTTGCTAGTGCGTTTTCGAGTAGATACAGATATCATCAATAAAAACTATAACACTTATCTAGTAGAGACTTGTTGTCACGCTCCAGAGGGTATCCTAAACGTAGCAGTTCGCCGCACATAATATTAAAGCTAAAGAACGACAATCCGTTGTCACACAGGAGCTTCGATATCATATGCAAGGCGTGCCTCCAAGATAGTAGGAGACTCACAGGGGTATTACGTTTAAATAAATAGCAAAAGCAAGCATAAACTTAAATATATAAACATAAGATCTTCATTCCATAATAAGTTCGTACATCATCTTAAGGGCATTCCCCTGCCTTAAAGTCTTTGATCAACTATACTAATAACAAAATAAGCATAACTACTACATAAGTCTACTATAGAGATTTTCCTAGAAGTCTATGTTCAAAACTAAAAATTCATAAACTTCCTCCAAAAACTCCTAGTAGCGTAAGCTCATACCTGACACACTGGGCTCCTCAGGGCCAACCACAGATATTCATACTGTAATAGAAAACTATAAGGGTATAAGCAAATCTAGCTTAGTGAGATAATTCCTAACTATATAACATTTCCATATGAAAATCAAGTTATTTAATTCAAACATATGTAATGCATCAATCACATGATCAACCAAATACACATGATTATCCGGAAATCAAGTGTAGCATGGATTTAACGCCCTCCATGACAAGGGTTGGGTGGTTACAGGCCCATACGACCATCAATATCTGCAGATTTACCGACTCCTGCTTGTCCTGTAGACTTCCTGGCTCCTACTGGCCCATGTAGACTTACCGGCTCCTACTAGCCACCACTACCACTTCCTCGTTTTCCCACACGAAGAATAGTAGAGAAATAGATGTGACTCACAAGCATGATATGCATGACAAATTTTTCAATTAAACTTTTAACCACATAAGTGGAATTCTTGTTAATGGTGATCAATCATAATTTCATCATATCAATACAAAAATCACACTTTTATTTAACATATCGTCTTTCGATATACTTAGTTTTCATTCAACAATTATTTCATAACAATTGTTTGTTTATCTTTTCCTAAATTTCTAGTGCCACTAATTACAAGCACAAGCAAGGAAATGTAACTTAGGGAAAGAATTAACTCACTCCATAATCGGTAGGTCTAATCGAAATAATCCTCTGGATAGATGATCTCGGGTCCCTCGTTACCTAAACAAGATGAAATATCCAAAATGAGTCTTTCATAGAACTTCTATTCTTGAAGTTTCTAAATTTCTCTTAAAATCGCGGTAAAAATCGTATAAAAGGAAATTCCAACTTAAAATGGCCATAACTTGCTCATTTTAACTCGGAATTTCACGTATAATATACTGTTTTCTACCTACTTGAAAAGATCTACGCATTTCTAAGCTTATTTTCATAAAAATAGGTCGTTTGGGTTCCAAAAAGATAGCGACCAGATTTTCCACGAATTTGCAAAAACTTGTTTTCCTTCTTGTAAACAAAGCTCATTTGAAAAGATAAATATTTCAAGTATTTTGTAAACTTTTTGAAAGGTATATACATATATGTAATGACTCATAACCAATGTATGAAGTAAATGAAGTTGTCTCAACTTATGGGAAGTAAGGTTTTAAAAGACTTTGAACTTGAGATTTTATTGGAACATTTATTTTACTTTTGAAAGACCTTGAGTTATTTGTGATAAATATTCTTTTCTAAATTTAATTTCTTTAAATTCCTAAGGGGTGGTTTTGTTTTCTAAACTTAGATTTCAACAATTTTGTAAAAGTTATGACAATTTTCTCACAAGAATATTTTAGTTCCTTAGTTTCTTGGGATTATTTTATTTTAATGTAAAGAGGTTCTACTTAGAAGTTATTGTAAAATTCTTGTTCACTTCATAAGTCTTTTGTATGTTTGTAAAATCTCTTATAAGTTCCTCTAAGCATTAACTCTATATTTTTATTTCTAGAGGAAAACTTTTTATCTTAAGAAAATATTTCCTTCATTTATTTTATTGAGACAAAACCATTATGTTCATGCATGAATATGAATCATAAACTATGAAAATATGAAAAGAACATAATAACTTAAAAGAATAAGCATATAAAGAAATAAATCAAGTATTGGGACTTTAGCTTCATCAAGGTACCCCGGGACTAAGAAAAGACTAATCCTGAAAAGAAAAAGAAAAAGAAAAAGAATTGTTTTAACTTGATGAGGACAAGTCTAAGACTAGAATGACTAGTCTTAAAATCAACTTGAAATAAATAAATTGCAATAAAGTAAATAAATTGCATGAAAGATAAATAAATTGCAAGACAATGAGCTTATATGCTCTAAATAGTAATATATATAGCTCTATAGATATATTAGATAGTTATGAACATAAAAGAAACATAAATGAACATAAAGGAATTGTGATTATGAACAAAAACAAAGTATGAACCTATTGTTGCTTTCTTAACCTTCATGGTTTTAGAAAACACACATTAAGTTCATACTTAGTAGATGAACATAGGAATTTCATGAAGAATTTTTACCTAAAGGAGATGAACTAAAGAGAACTTCTTGGAAGAAATTTCTTGGAGAGAATTGAAGAGAAATTTTGAGAGAGTACTTTAGTGAAGAAGTGGTGTGAAAGAAGTGAAGGTACGAGGGGGTATTTATAGGAAAATGTGGGAGATAATTTGTGTTAATTAAATAAGTGAAAAATAAAACAATTTGAGGCATGATGGGGGTGTGGCCGACACAAATCCTTGTATGGGGAGAGGAGAAATTTATTTTTTTGTTATTTTGTTAATTAAAAGTAAGAAATGAAAGATGTGAAGTTGTATTGGAAATGAAAATGTGTAAGAAATAGGTGTATGGTTTGTAAGAGTAGGTTGTAAGAAAAAGTAGAGATAGATGAATAGTGTAGAATAGTAGAAAATAGTGTAATTTAAAAGTAGATATGACAATTTAATGCCGGTAGTAAGAAAATATGCATATAAAAGCGATATCTGATATTTTTAGCTAGCGAAAAATTACGAAATTGATATTTTTAGAAATCTCATATTTTTACGAGTCTAACGGTATATTCGAAATATTTTTCCTATTCCGGGCTTCCGAACACGTTTTTCAAGAACTATGTTCGATCAGGCTCAAAGGACACTCGAATTCCTTCAATTTGATATTTTTATATAACTTATAGCTATTACGAACTATAATAGCTAACTTTTCCAACTTCGTTTTCTAGGGCTTGAGAAAACGGCAATGCTGGAGTTAAGCGGTTATGGTAAACTAGGGTTTTGGGTTGGCTTAAGAATCCGGTTGACTTCCGATTAGGGTTTAAGCTTTAATTTGGATCCAAAAATTCGGGGACTTACACTTATACACTCGGTTCATCTAATCCATGAATGCAGCAGGGGCATTTGTCAACCCAAATGACATTACTAAGAATTCATAATGTCCATATTGAGTCCGAAAAGCCATTTTACGTACATCTTCCGGTTTAACCCTTAGTTGATGGTATCTCGACCAAAGATCAATCCTTGAAAACATACTTGCTGTAAGCCTCGAAAATTTCAGTAAATAATTCCAAAATGAACATCGAAAATAAACTCTAAAAATGACTGCAAATTAAAACTGAACTTCGACTAGTCTTAAATCACGAACGAATCCAGAAATTTATTAATCTTGAGAAAATGAGATTCCTTAAAAAAAATAAAATAAGAATTCAACAGTCTTCAAATTCAAAACCACTACGTACGAGAAATTTCATACTTAACTCTGAATTGTAAAATCGAGTAATATAGATACCAAAAACAAATTATTAAAAAGTAAATACTGATAAACCTTAGGAAATAAACTCAATTCAAGAATTCCAAAAACGTTGAGAGATATTAAATACTTACAAAAATAAAATTTAAAATAAATTTCTCAAACTAAATGTGATGTATAAACATAAACCCCCAGTTTCCAAGTTGGCAAAGATCTAACCGGAAAATCACCAAGGAACCCTAGGTGGAATATAGTAGTTTTCGTCAGGCAATCTCGCGTTCTTAGTCCTAGAGGACAAGGTGTAGTTTAAGTGTGTAGAGTAGCCCATAGTAATATAAGGTCGCTTAAAAAAATCATATTGGTAACTTTTTGACCTATTTCGAATCCGTTTGGATACAAACTTTGAAAAGCGTGTCCTAGGGCTCGAGATATAAAAAATATACCATTAATACTGTTAGACTCGTATTTTCATAAGGATTTCTAAAATATCAGTTTTATAATTTTTCGATAACTAGAATTATCTGATTTTACGATTTTATTCGTATTTCATTACTATTGGTAATTAACTAGACTTTTGCACTATTCACTACTATTCATTACACAATTTTATTATTCTTATAAACCCTTATATTTTTAGATAAATATTTTATATATCCTAGAAAATTCCGTTTTTCCAAAATTTAATACGTTTCTAGTTTTTACGGGATCAGTTTCTGTGTAAGATCCGGTACTGAAAATAAAATAAAATAATTTAATAATTGGAAAATATCTGAAAAATATTTCATTTTCATAAAATAATTTTTTAGAATTTTTCGGGTTATAAAAATATCGTTTATATAATCGCGTATTTTGATCATACCGATAACTTATTTGTTGAAACACTAAAATAATTCAATTGATTATTTAATTTTATTTATGAAATTTCTGTCACTCAGTTAAAAATATTTTTCTTAATTTTATTTTATATATTTTTCTTAATAAAAAACACTTTTTCAACCCATACTTCAAATATACTTCAATTGTCACTTCCACACATTAATCATGTTTTCTTTCACGCTTTCTTACATTCGATCTCCCATACATGGCAGCTGCCACACTCTCAAAATCATCCACTTTTCTTTTATTTTAATGATTTATTTAATGATTTAAAGTCTCCTTTAGTTGGCAAATTAAGTGACATAAGTTACACTTTCAAAAATTTAAGTTACAAATTAACTACACACACACACACTCTCTCTCTCTCCCATGAAGATCACGTCTGGCCCCCCATTTCTGCCCCTTTGTTTTATTTTTCTTTTCCCATTTATTTAACACACTTTTAATACACTCCTCTCTCTATTTAAAGACTTATACTTATACACTTTCATTCCTTTGCAACCCTACATCATTTACTCTCTCTTTTTCATCTCTTTAACTCTCTCTTAGCCTTATTCTTACAAGAAAAACAAGCTGCCCCCATTTCAGTTTCTTGCTTCCACACTCCATTCTTGAAGATTCTTTAAGTAAACCTTCTTCTTAAGCTTCCATAAATGCTATAGGTTGATTATATGGGGGTTTCATACATCAAAGGATTCTCCATAATTCCTAAAGGCTAGAGATGATGATGCCAAAACTTTGAAACACTCCTCTTGTTTATGATTTATAATAATATTGCTATATTTGTTGTCTTTAAGACTTTATTATCTTCATATTTATATTATACTTTATTGATCTAAACTTTTATGAAGCTTTGGTTATGTTTTTGTTTAGATCTATAGGTTCAGGGCTTACTACCATGCATTTATTTTATATTTATTCTCATATTATGTATAGATCTTAGATTTGAACTTGAGTAAAAATAGTGAAATTCGTATCTAGGCAAGATCTATATTTAAAAACCCTCTTCCAAGACTCAAAATGGAAGTTTTAGTTGAAGAAATGAAGGTTTAGTGGATGTATATCATCAAGATTTCTTTTTACAAGAATCAAAGGTGGTTTTCAAAAGTTACTTTCAAAAATAAAAGTCATATTTTCTGATTTAGGCCAAGACATGGTTTAAAAACATGTTTTAAAACTCAAAAATGAAGATTTTATTCAAGAAATGGAAGGCTCGTAAGATAGCATATGTAAAGGATGATTTTTCATATGTTTAGATAGATTTTATCAAAAGATATGTCCAAAAATAAATTTTGTAAATTCGGATCTCAACCAAGACCAATTTTGAAAACCCATTTTTCAACACCAAAATGATGGATTTGTTTAAAAAATGAAAGGCTTATGGAATAGGTATCAATAGGAGATGTTTTTGATAAGTAAATGATAGATCTACTAATAAAGATTCTCAAAATAGGAAGAGATTACAAAGTATAAAATTTGAGTTTTATTCTAACTTTGTGAAGTTCGGATGGTTTCAAAACCATGTCTTAAAAACCCTTTTATCAACTCCAAAACTTGTGTTTTATATGAAAAATGAAGAGTATAGGTCATAAATATCATCAAGCAATGATTTTTATAAGTTAAGATGGGATTTGCTAAGAAAAACATGTAGAACAAGGAGTAGGAATAAAGTAGGAAAATTTGAGTTGTTTGTCATTTTAAGAAATTCGTAATAATGGAGTAATGGTATGAAAACCCCTATTTTTTCAAACTAAAAATGAAAGTTTTATTAAAGAAATAAAGTCCTTAGTGACTAGGTATGGTTGAGCCTTAATTTTCTAAGTATCAAATGAGTTTACTTAAAGAAATCACCACAAAAATAATTTTTAAAAAATTCGGATTTTGAGATGAACCAATTTTAAAAACATGTTTACAAAATGTAAAATGGGAGTTTTTATTAAAAAACAAAGGCCTTTAGGAATATACATAATGAAGTCTTAATTTTAACAAGAATAAATAAATTTTATCAAGGAATTTTTTTAAAAACAAGTGCGAATTGTTAAGAATATAAGACTAGCTTTTCTAAGTTGATTTTTCATAAAGTCTTACAAAGAAAAAGTTTTCTAAAAATTTCTTTTAGTAAATATAATCAAGAACATGTACATATATTTCTCATGACATATCATTTATGATAGAAACTTGTTCATGTTCATGTTGCATGTATACTTGCTTTGGATAGTAGAAACTTCATGAACTTTTACAAAATCGATTTTCTAAATTGGTTTTCGCTACTGTTCTGATCTGATCAGATCCTTTTGAAGCTTCAAAGTTTTCAAAATTTAAATATGATATTAGAATTAGATAGATCTTTTGAAGTAGATAGAAATCGATATATAATTTGCTAAATACGGAGTTAAAACGACCCAGTTATGACCGTTTTAAGTTGGAATTTCCGCTTAGGATGAGAATTACGAATTTGATAGTTTGTATGTGATAGAATGAATTAGTTTTGAGTAGAAATACTCATTTGGGTAATTCTTCCTTTTTAGGTGACCCCGAAATCAAGGATTCCCCACTACCGGTTTACTTTTACTAAGATACCGGTGATCCAATGGCTGAATGAGTTTTCCTCTTATTTTGTTACCTTGCTTGTGCTTGTAGCTAGTTGCACTAGAATTAATGTAAGCCTCGGAAAATTTCAATAAATAATTTTAAGATGAACTTCGAAAATAAACCCTAAAAATCACTCCAAATTAAAGCAGAATTACAACTAGTCTTAAATCATGAACGAATTCGAAAAATTTCCGAATCTTGGGAAAAATAAGAATTCCCAAAAACAAAGTAAGAACTCAACATACTACAATTCCAAAGCCACTACGTACGAAAAATTCCATATGTGACTCCGGTTCATAAAGTCGGGTAATATAGATCCCAAAAACGAATTATTAAAAAGCAAATAACGATTAACATTCGGAAATGAAACGCAATTCAAGAATTCCAAAAAAACGTAAAAGATAATAAATACTTACAAAAATAAAATTTAAAATAAACTTCTCAAATTAAATATGTTGTATGAACATAAATATCAGTTTCCAAATTGGCAAAGGTCTAAACCGGAAAATCACCCGGAAATCCTAACCGGAATATAATAGTGTAAGTCCGGCAATCTAGTGCCCCTAACCCTAGAGGCCGAGATGTAGTTTAAATATATAGAATAGCTCATAGTAATATAAGTTTGTTTAAAAATATCAGATTGATAAATTTTTGACCTATTTCGAACCTGTTCGGATACAGACTTCGAAAAGCGTGTCCCGGGGCTCGAGATGCCAAAAACATACCAATAGTACTATCAGACTCATAATTTCATAAGAATTCTAAATATATCAGTTATGAAATTTTTCGGGTTATAAAAGTTACAGTTATAACCTTTTATCGTATTTCCATTATTACCGGTAATTGATTAGTCATTTGCACTATTCATTTTTATTTCATTACAAAATTTTATTATTCTTATAAAGTCTTATATTTTTAGATAAATATTTTATATGTTATAGAAAATTTTGTTTTTCTAAAATTTAGTTCATTCCGGGTCTTTACGGGATCAGATTCTATTTAAGACTCGATACTAAAAATAAAATAAATTAATTTAATAATTGAAAAATATTTTAAAAATATTTTTATTTTCATAAAATAATTTTTTAGAATTTTTCGGGTTATAAAAATATCATTTATAGCCCATAATCGCGTATTTTAATCATACCGGTAACATATTTGTTAAATTACTAAAATAATTCAAATAATTATTTAATTTTAAATATGAAAAATCTGCTACAAATATTTGGAATAAATTTTCTAATTTTATTTTATTTTAATTTATTTTATTAATAAAGTACTTTTACAACCCATACCTTCAAGTACACCTTACACATATCACTTCCTTTTCACTTTAATCTTTCTACACATTATCCTACAATTGATGGCAGATTTTGACCCTCTTTATGGCTGCCATGGTCCTTTATTTACTCCTATTTGACCAAAATTAATTATATTTCAATCCTTCTTCAAAAAGTTACATTACACATTAATTATACAATTCAAATTTGAGTCAAATTTCAACAAAATTCACTCCCTCTTCTCACCATCATTCACGTGCAGCATGGCTCCCTCTTGGCTGCCCTTGTTTTATTTTTTTCTCTCATTTATTCAATTAAAACACTCATTTTCTCTCTCTCTCCTTCATTTACTCACTTTCCCTCTTTTATTCTTTAGCTTTTCTCTCTCACTTTCCTCCCTTTTCTTCTTCATATTGTTCTTGTTTCCTCAAGAACACATGCTGCCCCTATCTCTTCCATTAGCTTCCACCCATATTTCTTGAAGATTTCTAAGCAAATCTTCATCTCAAAGCCTCCATAGGTGATATAGGTAAAGTGTAATGAAGGTTTCATGCATCAAATGACCTTCCATAAGCTTAAAAGCTTAGGATAATGATGCCAAAAATGAAACTCTCCTTTTTCTCTACTTTTATTATCTTGTATTTCAATTATTTTCTTGTTTAAAGTTGATATATATTGTAGATCTAACTTTTTATAGCTTTGATTTTTGTTTATGCCATAGATCTTGTATTTAAGTTGTTATTTTTGTTATTCCTTATGATTTATGCATAGATCTAGCATCCACATGTCTATCTTAGTGATTCATGCATGTAAAACTAGTTTAGAAAATTAGATCTAAAGTTTTGAGTTCATAGATGCATTAGATCTTTGTTTATGTTCATGAACAACTTGCTATAGCTTGATGATGGTAGGAAAGTTGTAGGAAACCCAAGATCTATTTTGTTTTTGTAAACCCCTAAAATTTCGGAATCGGTTTAGCATAAAACTCTAAACCGGAAGTCAAACGAAACCCTAAATATCAACAAAACCCTAGTTTACCGTATCCATCTAAATCCGGCATTGCCGTTTTCTTTGGCCCTGAAAACGAAGTTGGGATAATTAGCTCGAATAGTTCGTAATAACCATAGGTTTTATAAAAGTTTCAGTTTCGCGAAATTCGGATGTCCTTCGAACCCGAAAGGACACAGTTCTCGAAAAACGTGTCCGGAAGCCCGAAATAGTAAAAATATTCCGAATACACCGTTAGACTTGTAAAAATATAAGTTTTCCAAAAATATCAGTTTCGTAATTTTTCGATAGGTAAAAATAACAGATATAGCTATTATACGCGTATCTTCTTACTACCGATACTTTAATTATCATATCTACTTTACATTACACTATTCATTACTATTCTACACTATTCTTTTATCTCTACTTTTTTCTTATACCTATTCTTACACTCTACATAACCTATAATCTTAACTTTTTACCTTTCCCATAACTTTATATCACATCTATTTACATATTACATCTTTTATCTTTCCAAAAAGTCAAAAAAATAAATCAAATCCCCCTTCTCAAGCATGGCCGGCACCTAGCCCCCCTCTCTCCTCAATTTGTTTCAATTTTTCTTTAATTTAAATCACACAAAAATCACTCCCCATTTTCCTATAAATACCCCCCTCCTCTTTCACTTCTTTCACACCTCTTCTTCTCTAAAGTTACTCTACAAAATTCTCTCAATTTCTCTCAAGAGTTCTTTCAAGAAGTCTTCTTAGTTTAGCTTTCTTTAGGTAAGAAATTTCTCAAGAAGTTCTTCATGTTCATCTACTTAGTATGAGCTTAGTGTGTGTTTTCTAAAACCATGAAGGTTAAGAAAGCAACAATAGGTTCATACTTTGTTTTTGTTCATAATCACAATTCCTTTATGTTCATGTTTCTTTATATCATTTATGTTTCTCTTATGTTCATTTATGTCTCTTTTATGTTCATAACTATCTATATATCTATATAGCTATATATACTATTTAGAGCATATAAGCTCATAATCTTGCAATTTATTTACCTTTCATGCAATTTATTTACTTCAATGCATTTATTTATTCCAAGTTGTTTTTAAGACTAGTCTCTAGTCTTAGACTTGTCCTCATCAAGTCAAAACAAGTTTTTCTTCTTTCATTTTATTTCATTATGGGACTAGTTTATTTCTTAGTCCCGGGAGCCTTGAAAAAGCTAAGACTCCAATACTTGACTTTATTATTTATGCTTTATGTTATTTTGTTTATTATTATTCTCATAATCATGTTCATTTAGATTGTTGTCCAAAAGTTTTATTTTCTAAAGATAATTAAATAAAAGAAGGCTTTTTGTCACTTAGGAATAAGTTTATGTGAAACATAAAAATATAAGATAACAAAAAAACTCATTCATTTTCAAGTTACAAAAAGAATTCACTATGAATTTAGAAACTATTTTTAAAAAACTACTTAAATCTTTGTTATTCTACCTTGTTTCAAAAGAAAATATTTGTTGATACAAAAATGGTTCTTTTCATAAGAAGGAATGACTAAGGAAATTTTAAGTAAAGACCTTTGCAAACAAATAGGCAAAGAAAATTTATGGTTTGAAAATAATAAAGTTATTTCTTTTCAAGTTACAAGAAGAAGTTAATAAGATTATAGAAATTAGTTTTTCTACAAAAAGTCCTTAATTGTTCCACATTGTTTTTATGAAGAAAACAAATTTTCATGCATGGATGATTATTTTTGAAAATATGAGACATGAGAAAAAATGAGAAATATCAAGTAAGGAATTTTTGCAAAACAAGTAAACAAAGGAATTTACACAAGAAAAATGAAGAATAGCATATTTCCTAGAAAACTTCAAATATATAACTTAGAAAGTAGAAAATTTTATTTTCAAAGGTCACTTAGAAAAGATAAATAAAACCAACATAAAACGTTTTTAGAAAATAAAGAAAACAAGGTATTCATTTCAAAGAAATTTACAAAAACAATTTCCGAAAAGCTTCAACCCGACATTGTTTTACCTAAGAAAAATAATTGGA
Source organism: Combretum micranthum (assembly GCA_024138025.1). Lineage (NCBI taxonomy): Eukaryota > Viridiplantae > Streptophyta > Magnoliopsida > Myrtales > Combretaceae > Combretum > Combretum micranthum. Next base: position 101,015 of record JAMXBD010002631.1, read on the forward strand.
CAACAAGACACTTGAGCATGCTTAAATATGAGTTATATAGTTATAAAAAGAGAATTTTTCAACTATATAGATAACTAAGTATTTATCAAACAAATTTTGATTTCTTGAACCAAAGTTGTTTTTACTTGAAATCCGTGGTGAATTTTGTCGCCACTTTTTCGGAGCCTATATGGCTTTTTTGTGGAAATAATTTTAGAAATGGGTAGATCTTTTCGAGTAGATAGAAATCGGTATATTATATGCGCGATTCCGAGTTAAAATGACCAAGTTATGGCCATTTTAAGTTGGAACATTCTTCTATACGAACTTTAACGTTCTTTGACATTGTTTTGTCAAAATTCAAGAAAATCTCAAGAAAAACTCATTGTGGGTATTTTCTTTGGTTAGGTGACCCCGAGGAAGGATTCCTTTACCCGAGAACTATTACGATTAAGTGGAGTGTGTGAACGACTCATCCGCTTAGAGGAATAGACGACAATGGCATCGTGAGTTTATTTCCATTAAATGCTATACTTGTTGTGCTTGTAAATTAGTTGCACTAGAGTTAGGAAAAGATAAACCGATATGCATGTAAAATAATTCCTTGAAAGAATTCTAAGAATATCGAAGCCCGAATTGTTCTAAGTGATTGTTTTAGTTTAATATTGATTTGTGTGAAATTCCTTGATCGCCATAAAGTTGAAAATAATTATGTTATGACTTTATAAATTAATGAACTCATGCATACCACGAAGTGAGTCACATTGCATGGTTGGGTTATTATCCTTGGGTGAGAAGGATAGTAAGCTCATGTCGAAAGCAACACTTGGCGGGAGATCCGAAAGCGATTGCTTGGCGGCTTAATGGAATATGCTTGGCGGTTGATCCGAAAGCAAGGTCAAATCAAGTAGATTCGGAATACTTGGCGATGAGTGCTCGCAAGTTTAAAACTTTTTAATGAATGCTTGGCGATGAGTGCTCGCAAGCTTAAATTTTCTATTATTAAAACTACTTGTTTTGAGGATAAGTATCACCAAACCCCGAATGGAGGGCGTAAATCCATTCAACATATAGTTCCCGGAAAGCTATATGCTTGTTTGCCCACGTGCTTGTGCATTACATTTGTTTGATTAAATCAACTTGTTTGAATCTTGTTACAAGAAGTTATTTATGGAAATAGTTCTCACTAAGCCTATTAGCTTATACCCCAATAGATATCTTTTGCAGTTCCCGTACTTATGGTTAAGGCCACGTGGACCATGCGGGCAGGTAATCCCTTTTGAACATTAGAAATCTGGATAAAGTATAGCTTAGTATTAGCATGTTAATATTAATAGATTAGTAATTTAGGGAGTTGTCCCTAAGTTTGTAAAGTTTTGCCATGAACAAATAATTATTGTGATTCTTCTTTTCTTAATATGTTTTTATATCTCCTTAAGCTTCATTATTCCATATATGGTCCTCTAAAATTGTGAAAGTAAGCCTTACACTTAATATAAAAGCTTTTGGAAATGGCTAAGGTTGTCATACTTAAGCTTTAATATTGAGTGTGGCGGACTGTCACGTTTAGGGTACCCATTGGGGCGTGACAGTTTTCAACAAAAATCAATTTTGAAAATTCGGATGAAAATGGAACCATATTTAGAAAAGTGGTTTTTCAACTTCAAAATGTATATTTTTCATTTAAAATGAAGGGCTTAGGGTATAGATACCATAAATGAAGATTTTGATAAATGAAGTTTTGATCCATGATGTTTATAGCTTATTACCATGCATTTGTTTTATGTTTATGTTCATATAAAGTATAGATTTTAGTTATGAACTCAAACAAAATTGTGGAATTCGTATTTTGGCAAGACCCCCATTTAAAAACCACTTTCCAAGTGTCAAAATGTAAATTTTACTTAAGAAAATGAAGACTTTATATATGTATATCATCAAGACTTTTTTTACAAGAATCAAAAGTGATTTCCAAAAGTTATTTTCAAAATAAAAATTCTATTTTCGGATTTTGGCCAATGCCTATTTTAAAAACATGTTTTCCAACTCAAAATGAAGTTTTTATTTAAGAAATGAAAGGCTCATAAGATATGATATGTAAGGAATGGATTTTCATGAGCTTAGATAGATTTTATCAAAAGATATAACCAAAAATGAATTTTGTAAATTCCGATCCCAACTAAGACCAATTTTAGAACCCATGTATCAACTCCAAAACTCATGTTTTATGTGAACAATGAAGTATATAGGTAATAGATATCATTAAGCAATGATTTTTACAAGTTAAAATGAGTTTAGGCATGAGTAAGGTGTTAAACAAGTAATGGAATTAAAATGAAAAATTTTGAGTTAGTGATCAATTGTCAAATTCGTAATTTGAGATGATGCATAAGTAATCACTTAGTATTTGAGCTCAAATTGCAAGTTTTATGTGTTAAATGAAGTCCTTAGGTAATTGATATAGTAAGCCTTAAATTTTAATGTTTTAAACAAGTTTTCCCCAAATGAATCATTCAAAAAGTGGATTTTCTAAAATTCGGATTTTTGAGTAATCATATTGGAAAACATATTGACAAAGTGTAAAATGAAAATTTTTATGTAGAAATGAAGGTCATAAGTAATAGATATAATGAAGACTCAATTTTAACAAAAATAATTATATTTTCTTAAGTAATAAATAAAAAAAATGGAGATAATCAAAGTTAGGAAACTAGTATTCTTAAAAGTAGTTATCCTTGAAGTCTTGTAATATAAGGAGTTATGAAATTTTCTTTTAGCAAGAATCATCAAGACCATACATACATTAAGCTCATCTCATGTCATTCATGTTAGGAAATCATTCATATTGCATGTATAGCCAATTTCTATAGTAGGAACATTACAAACTCTTACAAAACTATTTTTCGGAAATTGAAATTGTTGCTGCCCTAATCTGATCCGACCTTTTCGAAGCTTCAAAGTTTTCAAAACTTAAAAATAATATTAGAAATAGATGGATCTTTCGAAGTAGATAGAAATCGATGTATAATTTGCGAGATTCCGAGTTAAAATGACCAAGTTATGGCCATTTTAATTTGGAATTCCCGCTTAGGACGCGAATTGCGAATTTGATAGTTTGAATGAGATGGTTGGATTAGTTAAGTGATGAAATACTTATTAGAGTATTTCTTCCTTTTTAGGAGATCCCGAGATCGACGATTCCCTGCCACTGAATTATTATTACTAGAAGACCAGTGATCCAATGGCCGAGTGAGTCTTCTCCTTATTTTGTTACCTTGTGTGTGCTTGTAGCTAGTTGCATTAGAATTATAGGAACAAGATAAAAATCGATATGAATGGGGATGAGATATACGATGAGACTGTGATGAATGTACGCCAAAGAATACTAAAGCATATCGAAACCACGATTTGATTGGATAACTGCACTGTTCATATTATTTCTGTTATGTGTATGATATTGGTTGGTCACTCTAAAGAATGTGTGAATATTTTGACCTAAGCAAAAATTAAATTGGTCATGCATCGCATCGGGCATATTGTATTTGGTAGCGTGCTACTCCTACGCAGGTCTATCGGTATGGTCCGATGACTCGTTTGGATAATGAGACCCGGTATCAGAGCTCATTCATAGGAAACTAAGGCGCATCGGGGATGCATTCCATATGTGAGCTTAGCCGAGGCGAGTGCTATGAGCCAAGGGCTTGGGGACTAGCAGCAGTCGTGTAGACTTCAATACCATCCCTAACCCAAGATACGGAGGGCGTAAATCCGTTCTGTGTGTGGGTTCCGGATACCCATGCATAATTGTTTGCTCACGTGTTTGTTCATGCATAGCATATGATTGATTAATACTTGCTTGTTATGGTACGGAATTAAAGGAATTCTCACTAAGCTAGTGTAGCTTATACCCCTAAAGTTGTTTAAATGAACAGGTTATCTCAAGAATGCAAAGTGGGGACTGAATTGATTGGAGCTGGGAATGACTCCGGGATCTTGGCAAAGAATGCGAATGTTTGAAGTTGTCTGCTAGTTTTATGATTTGTCTTGTAATAGTTTATGTAGGGAAGTCTGTGGATAAATGTAATTGAAGTTGAATGATTTGTATTATGAAGTATAGTGATTCGTATATGAAGTATAGTGGTTTGCATCGGAAGTATAGTGGATTGCATTTCCTTTACATTGTTACTCAATTGTATTAACATAAAATGTATCATTCCGATGTGTCTCCTTTATGTGTTAGCCTTGTACATAGTATGGAAGCCTTCGCATGACTGAGGTGGTCATTCTTGGGCTTTAATATTGTGTACGGCGGACTGCCATGTTTAGGGTACCCTTCGGGGCGTGACAATTAAGAGAAGATAAAATTGTGATGAGTTGTGATAAATCTTGGTTGAATGAATGATAAGTATATCGAGGTGAGACTTGTTGTAAAATCATTGTATGAACTAGCATAGCCTTGAATTGTCTGAAATTCTCTATGATCGCTCTTAACTTACATAATTAACATGCCACGATTATATGAATAAACTGTACATGCATATCACATAGTGAGTCACATTGCATTTGCTAATATACATTTGGTGGGGCAAAAGTATATTAGTAGAGGCGAGCAAGCCTGTGTTAACATTAAGGACGCGAGATCGCTTAAGTTAATGGAAGTGGTGTAGGCACTTGAATCAACTACATAAAACAACAGATGTTGTAAAACTAAGAGAAATCATGGTTGCATGACTTATGGACCACCCCACTTAAGATTGGAATTATGGTTGCATGTCTTATGGACCATCCCAACCCTGAATGGAGAGCGCAAATCCATTCACATATGGCTACCAGAAAGTCATATGTTTGTCTGCTCATGTGTTTGTTCATGCATAGCATATGGATGAATTATAACTTGCTTGTTATGGTACGAAATTAAGGGAACTCTCATTAAGCTAGTGTAGCTTATACCCCAATAGATGTTTGAACAAACAAGTTGGTGGGAGAATGCTACCTGGGGACTGAGATGGTTTGAGCCGAATATGACTTTGGGATTCTGGCATGAAGAAAAGAATACTTGAAGATATTAGCTAGGTTTTGTAAATTGTCTTGTAATAGTTTGTGTAGTGAAATCTGTGGATGAATTGTAATTGGAGTATAGTGAATTATATTTCCTTTACATTGTTACTCAAGTTGTATCAATATAAAATGTATCACTCCGATGTGTCTCTTACATGTGTTAGACTCCTTGTACATAGCATGGAAGCTTTTGTGTGACTGAGGCTGTCATTCCTAGGCTTTAATATTGTGTACGACGGATTGCCACGTTTAAGATACCCCTCGAGGCGTGACACTTGCTCCTTGTAGTTGGTCAAACAGATCATCAATCCTAGGGAGCAATACCTATTCTTGATTGTGACTTTGTTTAGCTCCCGGTAGTCCACACATAACCTCATTGATCCATCTTTCTTCTTAACAAACAAAACTGGTGTACCCCATGGTGACACTCTTGGTCTTATAAATCATTGATCCAAAAGTTTCTATAATTGTTTCTTTAACTCCTTTAACTCTACAGGAGCCATGCGGTAAGGTGCCTTAGATATCGGTTCCGTGTTTGGTGTTAAATCAATCTCAAAGTCGATCTCTCACTTTGGGGGTAACCTTGGTAATTCATCAGGGAAAACATCCGGAAACTCATTAACAACTGGTATATCCTCAACTTGAGGCAACTCTTCCTTATTTTCCATTGCACCAAAAGAACTTTCCTTTTTGGTCTCGATCTCCTCATCCACAAGTAGTTCAAACGAACTCAACTCAGTTCCTCTTGAAATTGTTGTTTCTCCCTTAAATTCGACATCCTTTCCATCTAAGTCCTTAAACTCCACTTTCTTCCATCTACAATCTACAACAGCTTTCGTAAAAGTCAACCAACTCATACCCAAAATCACTTCATACTTACTGATTTCCAAAACAATCAAATCACATCTTGTGTGATGTCCTTGAATCACTATTGGGTAGTCTTTCAACACCTCATTAGTCGTTACCACATTTCCAGTTGGAGTCTTGATATGAAAGCCAGAGGTGGCGGTGGCTATTGGTAATCCAATTTGTTTCGCTAAACCGATGGTGATAAATGAGTGTGTGGCTTCAGTGCCGAACAAGGTGTAAGCAGTCGTCTTATCTACTAATATGCGTCCTGTATTCAACATAACTAATTACTGTCCCAAACTATTCTAGTCCATTCCCTAACTTTATCTTAGATTACTATACTTACTTTTCCTTTTTATAACCCTTGGATCCTAAGCAATTTATAATCATTTGAAAAACAAAAACAAGGGCTGGAAGACTAACCTGTCACGAGTCTAAAATCTTGGCTATCTTCTTCCTCCAGGGCAGCCAATTCATAGCCATCGTCCTCAGCTTCCTCACAAACCCATTGTCCCTCTAGATTATATATCTTCATGCCATGTAAAACTGATCCAGAATGACCGCCAGGGTTTCCACTATTCTCGTTTCCGGGCCTTGTTGAGGATGATCCTCCAAATGTCCTGGCTGGGGTACCTTTCCTCTGTAGGCATTCGTTGGCAAAGTGTCCAACTTGCTTACAGACAAAGAAAGTAGTGGTGGCCTTCTTAGGGCACTTAGAGATCTTATGACTTGCCTTCCCGTAGAAATAGCACTTGTCTCTCAATTGCAGACATCTCCTAAGGTAGTGCTCTCCCTTGCACTTCCAGCAACTTGGGGTTTTAGGAATGTTGTTTCCTTCATTTCCCCCACTTGTATTTCCTTTGAAGCTATAGAGCAGCTTGAACCTTTTCTGGGGACACCTAGAACTTGACCCCCCATAAAACTTTCTCCCAAACACAGAGGGTATTCTATCTGCGGTCTTTGCCTTTCTCTTTTTGGCCTCTTCAACAATCCAGGCTCTTTCAACCAATTCTCTAAAAGTTCTGATGTCGAACTCCTTAAGTCTCACTCTCATATCCTCATCCAAACCACTCAGAAAAACTTGTCTCTTCAGTTCCTCACTATATTTGTACGAGTCAGGGTCATACTAGAGCAGCCTACTGAACTCGGTCTCATATTATTCCACTATGTGGCCTCCTTGTGATATGTGCAGAAAATCCGCACTGTACTATACCCGGAGACTTCCAGGAAAATAATATTCAAGGAATTTGTAGCGGAACATCTCCCATGTAATAGGTGGCACGAGTTCCCTCCTCTTAGATTCCCACCATACTCTTGCATTCAGCCTTAGTAGGTATGTGCCATAATTAACTCTTAAGTGTTGGGGCACTTCGAAGGCATCAAACGACTGTTCTATTTGGGCCAACCACTCCTCAGCCTCATCAGGTCTTCCAAAGGCTCCCTTGTAGTATCTATTACTCCTTATGAACTCGAGCAAAGAGCTCTTGTACGGCCTTGGGGATGGTAGTGGAGGTAAGGGTACGGTGTAGGATTTGTGCATTTTCAGGTATCGGCATAGCTACAGATGCCTGTTGTGCTGAGGGCATTGGAATAGGAATGGGAATAGGAGCAGGAGCAGGCATAGTTTGTCGAATGGCCTCAAGAACTTATGCCAGTTGCCCTAAAGTTGCTTGTAAAGTAGCTTGAGCATCGGCTATTGCTGCGTTTGGCAGCAGTGCCGCTTGTTGTTCTCCCCCCACATTTGGTTCATTAGACGCGCTTTGCTCCTGTCATCTCCTTCCCCTACCACGACTGTTTTACGTTTTATTTAGCTTATTTAAGCAATCTTCTAGTAACATTATTAACATTTTATATTGAGAATCGATTGGAAATTCTCATACAAGCGAGTAATATAAAAAGCAAAGTATAATATAAGAAACTTAAATAAAGAAATCTCAACTTCATAAAACTTAACATAATTTTTCATTAAAACTTCAACTGCAGGTACAAAAACCTTAACATTGGTATCGAAAACAAAGCATAATGATTCAAAGCAACACAACATGAAACAACCATAGACACATCCTAGAACAATAAAAGCTACTATGACCTATTTTTCAGGGTCGCAACTACAAGATTCAGCTTGGACTTATGGGTCAAAACATAGGTCTCGCTTCCTTCCTTTAATCCTCACATTCTCTTCTTGTAAACTACTTCTTCTCCTTCCTCATCCTCATTTCCTTTAGACGGAAGAAGAACCTCATTCTCTATCTCATCCACTTCTTCCTCATGGGATGGGTAATTGATTTGACTTGATGGAGGTGGCTGGGCCATATCGGCGGGTAGAGGTAATATTTCCTCATACTCCCCACCAAAAGAAGTGACTTTGAGCATTCGCTCGAATCCAATCGGTGTAATCCCCCAACAAGTCATGAGCATAAACAAATAGATATCCAATTGGGTTCTAGGTTTGAAAATCGGGGAAAGTTGGTTTTCCTTCATTCCTTAACACAAAAGTAGCTTCCTGCGGCATGGGTCGTCCCAACTTATAAACAGTAATCCTTTCTAATGCATAAATCACTTCAAGCTCCGACCAACATTTTTCCCTTATAGGGCAATACTCTATGTTAGTCACTACTTTATGCCACTCGATGTTCATCAACCCTCTTTTCCACAAATTAAACATCTCTCAGATTGACCTAAGGCGGCTAGCTAAAACAAATTCTTTGCATAAGACCCTAATTCTTTAATGGTATTAAACCAAAGACTCGTTGGGTTGCTTACACATTTGCCTTGTCGCTATGTGGGCTTCACGAAAAGTAAGCTATTTACAAAAGAGGAAAGGATTAGAATTGAGAAACCCATACTACCTATGTTATTCTTATCTAAGCCTTCTTTATTTAATTCTTACCCCATCTTAGTCTTTTCTTTTTTATTTCTGCCTTAAGTCTATTAATTAAAGCAATGATTGTAGATCTTAACCATGCTCTAATACCGACTTAAATTGTCACGCTCCAAATGGTACCCTAAACGCAACAGTCCGCCACACTTGATATCTAAACTCAAGTATGACAACTTTAGTCACTCCATGAGTTTAAACACTGGGTGCAAGGCTCACGTTCAACATATAGGGAATCATACTTCGAACCGAAATAGCTTAAGGAGATATATATAGCGATAAGAATGTAAATCATAACAGTTATAACCAGATAAATCTATTACATGAGCTAAGGGGCATACCCCCGTCAAAATATTAAGAGTCCATGGGTCTACAAAAGTCTCTTACGTAAACTATTATATATATATATATAGATTAAGGAGATTCAACTAGAAGTCTATGCCTACATCTAGGTCCCGACTTCTTCAAAAGCTCCTTAAGATTCAAAAGCTATACCTGAGGAAAGTGGCTTCTTGAAGATAGCCATAAATAGGCATACTGCAACAGGAAACTATAAAGGTATAAGCTTGCGAGCTTAGTGAGTTTCACTTCCAAAATTAAATACTCAACATACAATATATATATATATATCAAGTAGTTATATTAACAACCATATGAAATGCACAAGCACGTGAGCATATAATACATAAGACCTTCCGGAAATCTTATGTTGAATGGATTTACGCCCTCTATTTAGGGTTTGGTGTTTCAATCCCATACGACAAAAGATTTCAATTTTTCTCATTTATATTGTGGTTGATACAGGTGCCCGCCCCACACATTTTCAATTCCGGTCCTTACGCCAACATTCGAGTTTACATGCCCCTCGTTGCCCAGCTATTATGCCTTTTTCCCACAAAGGTATAATAACCCATGTAATGTGACTCACATATGGTATGCATGGCCAATTTGATTATGAGATCATGGCATATTAATTTAACAATTTATGGGCGATCATAGATATGATAGACACTTCAATTCTATACTAAATCATACAAGTATTTACAACAAGCTCATTTCGATATTCTTATCATCGATTCACTCAAGTAGAACTCATATACACATAATCAAATTTTTATCTTGCCCTAATTCTAATGCCACTAACATTACAAGCACAATCACAAGCATATAATTTAAAGATAGTGAACTCACTTTGCCATGGCGCGAAAATCCACTTAATCGCAATAGTCCTTCAGAAGGTCTAGTTCGTCTCTCAAGTCTCCTAATAGAAAGAAATAGCTCTAATGAGTATTTCTATGAAGTTTGAATGAACTTATAAATTATATTCTAACAAGTTCGTCAAAATTCATCTAAGAGGAAATTCTAACTTAAAATGGCCATAACTTGGTCATTTTAACTCGGAATTTTGCATATTATGTACCGATTTCTACCTATTTGACGAGAGCTATCTATTTATAGAGTTTTTTCCAACAAACAAGATGGTTTGGTTCATGAACAGAAGCGTATAGAATACTATACGAATTTCCGATTCCACAATTTACCTCCTAATTTCAAACCAAGCATTATAATAAAGCTTTGATAGATACTTAGATATCATTATATCTTGTAAGACTCTATTATATACATATATAACTCAATATCATGCATGATTCATGGGTGTTGGTAATTCTAATTCTTCATGTACTTAGATAATATCAAATAGGATGTATAGGACATTATTTTCCTAACTTTGTTTCTACCAAGTGCATCATGTATATGTAAAGACCCGATCCTCTAAATCCCGAGACTTAGAGTACCGAATCCCCAACCACATATAACGTTTTCACATTATATGTAAGGTTGTCCTAAAACTAACAGTTTATGAAAATTGTTTAATCAAAACACTATGCTTTGAAAAGAACTTTTTAAATAAAACAAGATTGCTAACATAAGCAATCTACACATATATTTACATCAAATAAACATTGCTTTGTGTCAAAACATGACACTACAAAACAAATTACATGTTCTTTCAAGACATGAGGACCCTAAAGGAGCTTAAGGTCATTACAAAAGAAATTGGCTTCACTAACAAGCCCTCTATACATAGCTGGTCCTTAGCAAAAAGTCTTCTAAAGTCCCGGGTCTCCGGATCCTATTCATCCCACTCGTCCATAAATCTTTTGAAATCGGACCCATAGCCCAAGTCATCGTAATACTCGTCTCCATTACTTGCAAAGCAGCAAAAGTGAGCCAGAGGCTTAGTACACAATAACCAATGCATAACAAGTCATCCAATTCATGTAATGCAATCATCGAACAAGTGGTTATCTTTATTACTTTTTGATTCACAAATCAACAAGAGGGTATTCAAACCCCGGTCACACTTCGGGAATCCAGGGATCCTGAGTAACAACAGCTGCTCAGGGGGTTGATATAAGCAGTCCGAATACTTATATCTCCTATATCTATTTCATGAAGATAATAGCTTCATCTAGGGTTTAAAAGCCGTTGCCCGACTCTACTTAAACTCAGTCCATAACATGAGCCTAGTTCACAAGTTCCCATAAACCTTGAACTAAATCATGGTATTTCCCCCTAAGTTTAAGCAAACGTTACACAGATACAATTCCCCCCTATCGGCTACCCACTTAACCAAAAGAATCGCTATTGCATCATAGCGTACCATTGCATCATGGTAAAGTCATTGCATCATGACTTGGTTAAGCACCTAGCTAACATGTCATTGCATCATGACAGGTTTGCTGCTCCTCGGACCAGATTAAACAGCGTAATAGACATCCAATTCATCCAAATGTTAAATCGAATCAATTTAGGTCCAATTAGAAATGTCTGGTCCTAGCAAACATCAGACAAATTATTGCGTACCTGAACTCGTTAGAATAGAACTAGGATCTCTCGGTGATGAACTAACCGAAGAATCCTTAGCTGTAATAGAAATGTCACTAATCAATAAATCAACAATTATAGATTTCATTCTCACAAATATATATATATATATATATATATTATATTCCTATATCACAATTAATTAACGACATCCAATTCATTAATTACAAAGTCACAAAAAAGCATTTAAACGTCCTATTATATCTCAAATTGTTTAATAAACACTTAATCGCTCAAATACAACTTTGGGAAATTTTTAGAAAAAGTTCTCAAAATTCAAAAACCCAGGGGATACGCCGGCACTCAACGCCGGCGGCATTGAGCCGATGTTCAATGTTCTAAAAATGTACACTGCCAACACTGGCAGCGTTTAAAGGCGTACGCCGTCAGCTTTTGCGCCCTACGCCGGCGGCTTTGATTCCAGAAGCCAGCGTACAAGTTAAAAGAAAGAACGCCGGCTGAATTCCTAGCGAAAGCCGACGGCGTTCAGTGGGCTTTAAGAAATTTGGTTCTGTGAACTTTCAACACCGCCTCTACGCCGGCGGTGTAGAAACTCAAATTGCCGGCGTACGTTTTGAAGAACAGACGCTGGCAATTCCTTAACATAAAAGCCGGCGGCGTTGCAAACGGCGTTAGGAAAATCAATTCTGTGAGCTTTCTACACCGCCTCTACACTGGCGGCGTAGAATCCCCAGATGCCGGCGTACGTTTTAAAAACAAGGTTAAACGAAAAATTCAAATCCCCTGTTTTTCAACTTTGCAAACTTACATCTTAATACACTTCAAAACTTTCCTCAACTACACTTCCACTTCACATACTCACTCCAACATACACTACTCAATTCTAGCAACCCAAGGCATGAATTCAACACAATTAAACACTTCAAATTCTACTTCCATCAATTCTAAATTCTCCTACACAAATTCTCTTAACAACTTCCCAACATTTCATAAACACACAATATTACATGCACAACCTCACATACTCAAATAACACTTTCTCAACTCATCCCATGCATGAACAACCCATTTGATCAACAATAAACTCAATCCATCCAATTCCATACATCTATTTCAAGGAAAGAAAATAAAACAACACAACAACCTAAACTAAATTAATTCAAGTATATATGTACATACCTTGTCTTGAGAAAACTTTGGTTTTCAAACTTGATATAAACCCTAGCTTGAGCTTGGAAATGGAGATGGAAATGGAAAAGAAAAGAAATGGAAGAAGAAAAGGAAAATTCGGATAAAATTTGGCTGCCTTCAAAAAGTAAGTTAAATTAGCTTAATTTTGACTTTTCACATTCCAAATTTACCCCTTAATGCATATAATAACTTAGGATGCATTTGGCTTTAATTTGAACTTCATTTGGCTTTAATTTAGGACATAAATGCTACTTAATTACAAGAAACTTAATCAACTAGCTTAAGTGAAATTATGGTTGATTTACAAATCTAGCTTAGCTTAACCTTTTAATGAACAAAAGACAACATTAATAATTTCATTACTCACTCATTAATGCGTATAAAACAAAATATTAATATCAACATATACACATACAAAATCATATATCTTAGGCTACTAACACATAACCATACTCATTCAATTCAACTCCTTAAAATAAATTTATAAACACATGAGATTTGATTAAAATATAAATCTAGGTCATTTCAGTATATATGCAATACCTACAAGCTATTGTCATGAAGGTTATGAGATGAACTATCTATATGTATATTCTTAATGATATAGTACCAATAATTCTTTTTGAAAAACTTTTGCTTTGCAAAACTTTTAAAATTTACTAGACTTAAGAAAAATAGTTTTTCTTCTTATAAAATCGCACTTGCTTTTATCAAAACTCAACCTTGATGACTATATACCCAACACCTTCATTATCCTAATAAAAACCTTCATTTTGGGGTTTGAAAATAGATGTTTAAATATGTGGTTTACCTAATTACAAATTTTACAAAAATTTTTAAAGAATGAAAACATTGTTTAATCTATTCTTTGAAACCATTCCATGTTTTAGGATTATACTTTGATAAACCTCTCTTGTCCTTGTCAAAATTAGGTCTTTATTAGATGTATTGCCTAGGACTTCTATTTTTCTACGAAAATCATCATTTTAACATTTGGAAATAGGTGTTTAAATAGTGGTCATTTTCAAATCTGAATTTTAAAATTTCCATTTGGGATTGTTTCTTTTGTAAAACTCATTTAATCTTTCAACAACTATTCCCTAATCAAACCTATTTCTTAAGGCTTCCATTTATTTTAATAAAATTCTTATTTTGGGGTTGAAAAATAGGTGTTTACACTTTAAACTTTCCTCATTACGAATTTAAAGCTTGTTATTGGGATTGAAACATAACTTTTGTAAACTTTTCATTGTTTTGAAAATATTCCTTAGTAAATCTAATCTTTACTTATCAAGATCACTCATTTATGATATCTATTCCCTAAGCCCTTCATTCTTAATGTAAAATATACATTTTGAAGTTGAAAAATAGCTTTTCTAATTATGGTTCCTTTTTTATTAGAATTTTCAAAAACCACTTTTGTTGAAACTAAAGTAGATCTTGAGCTTTCTATCATTTTCCTACTATCATCATACTACTATAAGTTATTTATATGCATAAAACAAAAGCTTAAGGCATTTATGAACTCAAAACAACTAGATCTAGTATATTATACTAGTTATAAATGCATGAACACTATGACTATTATGTGGATACGGCTAGATGATGAATACATGCACAAAAAATTAATAATAACAACATATATTAACAATAAAACAAATAATAGAAAAATAACTTAAACAACAAGATCTATAACATTGTGATGGTAAGGATCTCATGTTCAAGTGTTTCCACATCCCCAGCTTATACCTCATGGGGATTTTTTTGGTGGAATCACACATGAATGATCTTGCCATTACATGTTTTTAAGATAATGAAGTGTAGATCTATTACCTATTTAGTGTTTTTTTTTGGGACATACCTATTTAGTGTTTGGATCAAGAAAAATTGAAGAAAACAAAAGTGTGCGTGTGTGTGTAGAGAGAGGGGGGGGGGGGGGGGTTTGTAAACCCCGGTTTTCTTAGTAACCGAGTAAACTCCGTAAATCGGAAATCAAAACTCTAAATAGGATTAGTACAAGCAACTTAGGAACCCTAATTCCAGTTTTTCTTCGATTTCTATATAAAAGAACCTCTATAAGATAAATTAATGTGGATTATTGTTTTATAGTATATTTCAAACCATACAAAATTTTGATTTCGAAGAATTTTCTATTCTGGGCTTTCCCGAGCTCCATCATGGAAAAGTAAGGCCCGAAACTAGAAACTCAGAAAAATATTCCGGAGTACTCGTTAGAATCGAAATTTTATGAGGATTCCAAAAATATATGTTTTATAATTTATCGGGTTATAAAAATTACAGTTATAGCCTTTTTCTCGTATTTTTCTTTCTACCGGTAAAGTAGATGTCTTATCTACTATTTATTACTATTCACAAGTACAACCTACTACACACACACCCATACCCTAGTCTTACATCCTTACAAACACTCAATTATATTTTCCTTCCCAAGGAATTTTGTCTCTTAACAAATTATTACATTTAATATATTTTATTACACAAATTACAATTTCAAATAAAATCAAAACCTCCCTTTCTTACACACCTATATGGCCGGTGCACCCCCCTCAAATTTCCCCCCAATTTGCCCTCTATTTGTTTTATTTTTCTCCTTTTATAATGCTAAAACAAACCCAAATTTACTTAATATAAATAATCTTTTTCATTTCTTCTCTTCATTTTTTCATTTTCATTTGTTCAAGAGCTCTCAAACTCTCTCCATTTTCTTCTTCTTGCCGTGAACTCTTCCTCACCACACACACACACACACACGAGCTTCAATCTTCTTCATTTCTTCACTAAATCTAACCTTAGGTGATAATTCCTAAGCCTTACTACCATTTAATCTTGTAATGGCAAGATTATTCATGAGTATTTTCACTCAAAGTCCCCATGAGCTCTTGCTAGGGACAAAGAAAATGCTACTACATGAATATCAAGCCATCACAAGAGTAGATTTTGTGTTTGATCAAGTTTTTGTTTAGGATATTTCATGTTCATGCATGTAGGAGTGGAGTAAAGTAGAGATCTAGCATAAAAATTTCACGTTCATGCTTTAAAACTTCATTTCATACATCATAAGTAGTAGATCTAGTTTTTAGATGCTTATAGCATGCTTGACATTTATGATCTTGTGGATGATTTATGTTTTCATGCATTCATACTCATGAAGGCTTTGTTTTAGGTATATAGATGTGGTAGTTGGTAGATCCTTAAGTAAATAAAGCAATGAACTTGATAGGAAAAAGTTTTTGTTTGAAATACTCAAAGTCAAATTCGTATGATTTCAAGACCCTATTTTAAAAACCCTTTTATCAACTTTAAAACTCATGTTTTATGTGAAAAATGAAGGATATAGGCAATATGTATCATTAAGTAGTAATTTTTATAAGTTGAAATGAGTTTTGATGAGATTAATGTATCAAACAAGAAATGGAATCTAGATGGAAAATTTTGAGTTAGTAGTCAATATATGAAATTCGTAATTTTGAATGTAGCCCATAAGAACACCTATCATCTAAGCTCAAAATAGAAGTTTTATGTATAAAATGGAGTCCTTAAGTAATAGGTATCTTAAAGTCTTAATTTTTTTCCATTAAACAAATTTTTCCCAAAAGAATCATTCAATATTTAATTTCAAGAAATTCGGATTTTTGGATGAATCTTATTTGAAAACATATTTGCTAAGTGTAAAATGTAAGTTTTTATGTAGAAATGAAGGCTTGGGTAATAGGTATAATGAAGACTCAATTTAGATAAGGACAAATTGATTTTCTTAAGGAAATAACTTCAAAACAAATGAGATAGTCAAAGTTAGGAATCTAGTTTTTATGAAAGTGCGTAGCCATGGATCTTCACAAATAAGAAGTTTCTTAATTTTCCTTTTTGAAAATAGTATCAAAAGCATGCATGCATCAAGTTCATATCATATCATTCATGATAGGAAATCATCGATATTGCATGTGTAGTTGAACTATATGCTAGAACCATCACAAACATCCACAAAACTATTTTTCGGAATCAAAGTTTTCGAACGACCAGAACTGATTCCTCTGTTTAGTGATCTAAATATTTTCGAAACTTGAAAATAATATTAGGAATAGATAGATCTTTCGAAGTAGATAGAAATCGATATATTATATGCTTAATTTCGAGTTAAAATGAGTTAGATATGGACATTTAAAATTAGGACATTATCTTAAGCGGAAATTGATGAACTTAGTAGCTAGAATTGTTAAGTTATTAGAACCTTATAAGAAATACGCATTTCGGGTATTCCTTGTACCTAGGTGAATTGGAGGATGGATTTCCACTCCCCGAGGACTACTACGACTAGTGGATTTCTCTCTATGGCTGAGTGAGTTCATTTCTTAAATAGTTGTGCTCATGTATGTGCTTGTAATCGTAGTGGCATTAGAATTAGGAAAAGATAAAATTATGATGATTGTGACATAATCTTGGTTGAATGAATGATAAGTATATCAAGACAAGACTTATTGATAAATCATTGTATGAGCTAATATTAGACTTAGATTGTCTGAAATTCTTTATGATCGCGCTTAATCTGCCTAATTAATATGCCACGATTATATGAATAAACTGTACATGCATATCACGTAATGAGTCACATGGCATGAGTTACTATACCTTTGTGGGAAGAAGGTGTAGTAATTCAGGCAACGAAGGGCCGGTAAACTCGGTTGTTGGTGGATGGGTTGGAAATTAAAATGTGTGTGGGTGGGCACCTGTATCAACCACAGTAAAAATTTTAAAAAGTGGTGGATGGGCACCTGTATCAACCATAATAAGAAGTGAGAAGTATTTAAATGATGGTCGTATGGGCTTGAAACACCTAACCTCGAATGGAGGGCGAAAATCCATTCAACATAAGATTTCCGGATGGTCTTATGTATTATATGCTCATATGCTTGTGCATTCATATGATTGCTAATGACTTGTCTGATATATACTATTGCTGAGTATTGAATATTTAGAAATTGAATCTCACTAAGCCTGTAGCTTACACCCGATAGTTTTGTTGTGGTGTTTCTATTTTTTTTTTTGTTGTTCCGAGAGAATACATTTCATAGGGTTATCTTTTGGATAAAGGAGCTTTTGAAGAAGTCAAGACCTAGCTAGAGGCGTGAACTTATAGAAAAATCTCTTTAGCATAAACCCTAATGATTGTAATATGGTTTAGACCGGATAGACTTCCATCATTATTTTGATGGGGGTATGCTCCCTTGACTTTTGTAAAGACTTAATTTATTTATCTCGTTGTGATTTCTATTCTTAATGCTAATGTATGCCTTCTTTAGACTATTCGATTCAAAGTGTGATCCTAAAAGTTGTGCACGTACACCTTATACCCGATATGTAAACTTATAGGATGACTAAGGTTGTCATACTTACGTTTAAATATCGAGTGTGGTGGACTGTTGTGTTTTGGGTACTCTTTGGGGCGTGACAGGGTTGGGCGGGGTGCTCGCGGCATTTGAGAGAAGAGGAGAGAGATTTTTGAAAAAAAAATTCTAAAGAGAAAGTGAAGAAAGAAAGAAAGTGAAATGGTGAAGGCATGAAGGGGTATTTATAGAAAAAGAATTTAGGGTTTGCGTGATTAAACAAATGAAGGAAAAATCAACAAACGAGAGGAGGAGGAATGCGGGGGGGTAGGGGTGGTTGGGGGTGCACCTATTCTACTAGGGGAGAGAGAGAGTTATTTATGTTGTGTAGTGTAAGATTCAAAATTAAATAAGTAATTTAAGTAGTAAAAGTTGTATTGGAAAAGTAAATTATAAGGAAAAGAAATAGGTTATGGGTAGTTGTACTTGATGAATAGTGTTAAAGAAATCAAAAAGTAGGTTAGACATTTAAAGTACTGGTAGTAAAGAAAATACAATAAAAAGGTTATAACTGTAACTTTTATAACTCGAAAAAAATATATAATTGATATATTTGAAAATCTTATGAAATTACGAGTCTAACGATATTAATATCATATATTTAATATCTCGAGCCTTGGGACACGCTTTTCAAAGTCTATATCCGATCGGGTTTGAAATAGGTCGAAAATTCACTAATCTGATCTTGTTAAGCACTCTAAATTATTACGAAACAAACTACACTCTTCACTCGTATTTCGACTTCTTAGTTTAGTAACGCGGGGTTGCCGGATCTAAGCTACTAGGGTTTCCTAGGAATTTGTTGACTTAACGTCTCCGATTGACTTTTCGGTTTAGGATTTGAACTTGATATTACCCTAAAAATTAGGGGTTTACATGAGGAGTTTTGATTTATTGCATAAATTATTTTTAAATATTACTAATTATATCATCTATTAACTTTATTTTATAATTGATAATTAATTTTCAAGTAATACATATAATATATTTTACCAAATGCACTAAATGCGTTTAATTATATTTTGAATGATTTTTTTTTCATGCTTATGAAGTTAGAAAATATAATAGTGAAATCATTAATGAAATTCCTATAAGATGCAATATAATTGTAATAGTAAGCGGATACATATTGATGATTTTAATGTTAACTTAACTAAGATTTGCTCTTGCCCTTGCTTTAACATCTTTCAATACTATAGTGCCAAAGAAATTTCTATTAAAGAATAATATATTTCTTTGTCATTATCATAGGTAGATTAGTTCAGTGTTTGAATAATTCTGGTTCGCCAATGACTTGCCTGGCATGTGTAAGTCAAATTGAGGAGCTTAGGGGCAACTGATGTGGTTAAGGTTAGAGCATAGGTACTTTGTAATATGAAACGACCCAACCCTTAGAGTGTTTAAAGGTGTGGTTGTTTCGCTGCAAACATTACCTCCAAATCGACATGTGCAAAGATTCCATTAACAAGGTAAGTTGCTAATCAAATTTTAATTGTGAAATCATGATTAGGTTCTCTAGTAAGACTATAATGCATTGATAAACTATTTGCAAAAGATTTAGAACTATTATACCAAGATGTAGAAAAACACTTCAAGAGAGAGAGAGAGAAACAAAGATTTAAAGTCTAAAACAGTTTAAGATAGCAGCCATAAAAAGGGATTTAGGCTTAACCTAGTTACAAGGTTTGACACTCAGCCTACAAATAAAAGCAAGATAATTCAAAGTTTACAATTTTCCATTGAAAATAAGAAACATAAACATTTAAATAGTTTTCTCAAAGTCCATGTAACGCCCTAACCTGAAGGCATTACAACCCGCCAAGTATCCTCTTTTATATAGGACACGCAAAGGCTCTAATATCCACAAATTCTGAATAATTCACTTGTAAACACACATAGGGTATCT
Source organism: Combretum micranthum (assembly GCA_024138025.1). Lineage (NCBI taxonomy): Eukaryota > Viridiplantae > Streptophyta > Magnoliopsida > Myrtales > Combretaceae > Combretum > Combretum micranthum. The sequence continues at coordinate 121,128 of JAMXBD010002631.1, forward strand.
CATAGGATACGAAGCCTGTTTAAACTAAAAACTTATACTTCATAAAATATGAACTCCCGGTTCAAATATAAAATCCAAGTCGGCATCACATAGCCAAAAAATTTAGTAGAAAGTAAAAACTGTCTACATCAAAAATCTTTTTCATTGAAACTAACCTAAACATCAAAGTACAACTTGAAAAGATCTAAATGTTTCTTCTTCTTAGAAATTTGACATATGAAGCCTAGCTCTCGGTTGGATAGTCGGGTCCACTATTGCCATCCCCGTTATCAAAGAATAATTCATATCTCGAAAGATCATATATTATATCCTCTTCACCTATACCTGAAATTTAAAATATTGAGCGGTGATGCCAAGTACAATAATTCCAATCCAAAAACAATTGCATATGCACATACAACAGGCAGATAATTCATGCAACTTAAACTAATGCAAACAACTGTATTATTATCTTTCTTAAGCCAACAAAACAACATAGTCCAGTATTAGGTATACTTTAATTCCGAAGTTGGAGTTACTTAGACCCCATTGAAAATCAAACAACTCTTTGAAAATAATAATCACATATATATGTGGATGAGTGGGTACTCCCCAAACACCCCGCATCCAGAACACCTAATTCTACGAGAATCATATCAAGGGACGAGTCCACTAGGGATAACCTCACACCAAGATCATCAGAGTGCTCACCAGTATCATTGTCTACCAAGTCTTTATTGGTTAAAGCTAAGCACGACCAAACAGACAATTATTCAGCTGAATATAATTAGGTTTATTATGAAATTCTGTTCCTATAACCAGTCAATCAATACTAAACTTACAAGCGAAAACAACAAGCAGGGATTGGTCGTACCTTTCTCAGTTTCAGGAATAAAATTCTAAATTCACCAAACCCAATATCGACAACAACAATACTAACACGAATCTACAACTTCTCGTTGAATACCATCAATTAAACACCAAAGTCTCCAATTATCCTATCATCAGCATATATACATAAATAGATGTATAAAACACGATAAAAGAAACAAACCCTAATATATCATGATCTCCTAAAACTCTAACCTAATAATAAATCTCCAAAATTTTGCACCGTCTTCTCCGATCATAACTCACAACAAATCCACAATACCGATAATTCACCAAAACCCTAATATTACATGACAATAAGAACATATAAAGATCATCTAATCTCACATTGCTTAAATTCATCAATGAAAAGACAAAACTTACTGATTTGGATCACCAAAACTGACTTACATCCACAAATTCGGATTCCAATCAAATCTAGGGTTTCCTTCATGCAAACAAATCATAAAATCCTTAGAACTTGCATGAAATTCGCATAAATCTTGTATGAGAACATTATAATTACTTGTTTTAATCATAAAAATCACTCCTTATCCAACCGAAACAGATTAAATTCGAGATCTAAATCCTTCCTACGTTTTTCCTTCAAGAACACAACAAAACCCTAAGAAAACTTATGCTAATTCGTATATAATCTATAAGAGAAGGTTAAGATCACTTACTTTGGATAAAAAACACACTCTGGATGATTCTCCAACCCTAGATCTCCAAGAACACTCCAAAACCCTCTTTGACGAAAGAAAATATGATGAAAAGTTCTGTCGAAAATTGTTTTTTGTGTCTCGTATTTATAGAATTTGGTCATACGCCGGCCCTACGCCGGCGACGTATATATAAATCTTATTAGCGTATATCTTACGCTGACAAAAATTACACTGGTAACATTCATCGAGGCTTTGAATTCCCAGAACTTTGATCCAACAACATACGCCGGCAAATTGATGATCTACGCGGTGCTGTTCCTAGCCGGCGTTAAAAAACTCTCATGTACACCGACGACGTTCCACCTAGTTTCCTATGCCGTCTCTACGCCGGCAGTGTAGATTCTCCAGATGACGGCATTGAATCTGTCAAAAATTGCAGAAATCTAAACTTCAACATTTGTTCTACAATCAAACTTAAACCTTTACAACTTACTTATTTTGACCTTAAACTCATTCTATATCACCTTATGATTCATAATTCATTATATTTTCATCTTTATTTCCGTATTTTACATCTCTTCTCTCCTAAAAAGAGCTTTCGTCCTCGAAAGTTACCTGGATTAATGAAACAACTCTGGATATTTCGTTCTTATGTCTTCTTCTAGCTCCAGGAAGCTTCACGTTCAATTTGATTAGTCCACTGGACTCTTACATATTTGATTACCTTGGTCCTTAGAATCTTCTCCTTAGTTCGGCTTTTCAATCGTCATAAGGTTCGGCTGCACTTCTAGCGGTTCAAGAGCTACTATCTCTTCTGGATCTTTGACATACTTTTTGAGCATCTTGTAATCTTTGCCTGATCAAACTCACCTTGTCAATTGCATCTTGGACTAACTCTAGTCCTAGCAATTGTCTTTCACCCACTTCATCCCAATGAATAGGTGATCTACACTTTCAGCCATAAAGCGCATCGTATGGAGGCATGCTAATCGACGATTGATAACTGTTGTTGTAGGAAAATTCCACTATTGGCAAATGCTCATCCTAACTTCTTTCAAAATCTTAAATGCATGCTCTCAACATATCTTCTAAAGTTTGTATAGTCCTTTTAGATTGTCCATCAGTCTGATGATGATAAGCAGTACTGAACACAACCTTGGTTCCCAAAGCTTGATGTAGACTTTTCCAGAATCTCCCAACAAATCTGGTATCCCTATCTGACACGATTGTTACTGGTATTCCGTGCAATCTCACAATCTCATTGATGTACAACTGTGCTAGATGCTCTAACTTATAACCAGTCTTAATAGGTATAAAATGAGCTACCTTTGTAAGACGATCCACAATGACCCAAATTGAACCAAACTTATCTCTTGTCTTAGGTAAAGCGGAAACAAAATCCATACTGATATGTTCCCACATCCACTGTGGTATTAGCAAAGGCTTCAACTCATCTGCCGGTTTTCTGTGCTCAATAGTAATCATTTGACACATATGTCACTTAGATACGTATTTAGCTATCTCCTTTTTCATATTGTTCCACTAGTATAGCTTTTTTAAATCCTGGTACATCTTGTTCCCTCCAAGATGAATGGAATAACTAGAGTAGTGCGCTTCCTTCAACAATTCCTGTAAACCCCTGTTTTCTAAGCCCTAAACCTTAAGCTGGAAAGTCTACCGGAGACCTTAAGTCAACAAATCTTGGGTAAAACCCTACAGTTTAGATCCTGCAAACCCGAGTTCGTAAATTGAGGAGTCGAAAAAAATAATTAAAGTGTTTAGAATAGTCCGTAATAATATTTGATCTATTAAAAATATCAGATTGGTTTATTTTCGACTTATTTCGAATCCGTTTGGATACTGCTTTGGAAAGCGTGTCCCGGGGCTCGGAAAATTAAAAATATATCTTTAATATTTTTAGACTCGTATTTTTATAAGGATTTCAAAAATATCAAGTTTAGAATTTTTCGGATTCTAAAAATATCAGTTATAGCTCATATAAGCTTATTTTACTCTTACCGGTAGCTCAATTGTTAAATTTCTAAAAATAATTTAATTGATTATTTTATCAAATCATAAAAATTCTACCACTTAAATAAAAATATTTTTCTTAATTTATTTTATATATTTTCTTATTCAAAAAGCCACTTTATCAACCCATATCTCAAGTACACATACATTATCATTACTACACATTATTATGTCTTCTTTTGCTTTTTCTTACACTTCCATTTCCCAAAATTGCAGCTGCCCATTCCCCATAAATTAGCCACTTTTCATTATTTTTAATATTTATTTGATATTTTAAAGTCTCTTTTAGTTAGAAAGATGCAACTTGTTACACTTTCAAAAATACAAGTTAAAATCAAACCACAACCCTACACACCACAAAATCACGCCAGCCCCCCCCTTTGCAGCTGCTGTTTTATTTTTTTTTTTAAATTATTTAACACACACACATCTCTATTTAAGCATCTTATTCCTCCCTCTTTCATCTTTACAAACCCTACATTTTTCCTCTCTTTTTTCCCTCTCTTTTCTCTTCTTCTTGGCTTGTCTTCTTCACAAACAAGCTGCCCCATTTTTATTTCTTGCTTCCACATATTTTCTTGCAATATTTGAGGTAATCTTTCCCTTTTTGCTCTTATAAGATGTTCTAGGATGATACCATGGATGTTTCATGCATCAAAGGACATTCCACAAGCTTAAAAGGCTATGGATGATGATGCCAAGAAGTGAAACACTCCTCTAGATGATGATCTCTTTTGTTCTTAGTATTTTTGTTATATGGAAGGCTTGTTTATCTTCTTGTTTATGTGATAACTTGTAGATCTAGAGTTTTACAAGCTTTAGTTATGTTTATGTGTAGATCTAGAAGTTTAAGGCTTACTACTAAGTTTTTCTTATGTTTCATGGTTGTATTATTGAGTAGATCTTAGATTCAAGTTGGAATGAAAAAGTAAAATTCGTAACTTGTCAATGCACCATTTAAAAACCCCTTCCAAGTCTTAAAATGGAAGTTTTTGTTAAGAAAATGAAGGTTTGATGGATGTATATCATCAAGGGTTCATCTTACAAGATGTAAACCCCGGTTTTTCAAGTAGCTAAGATAACCCTAGAACCGGAAACCCAAAACCCTAAACCGGAATAGCTCAAGCCTGGAGTGAGAACTAGGAACCCTAATTCCGGCTTTTCCTCGGTTTCCAATTAATAAACTTTTCTAAGAAAATTTACTTTTGATTATAATTCTTGAATATATTTCAAACTAAGAAAATATTTGATTTCAAGAAAATTTCAATTCCGGGTCATCCCGAGACCCATTATAGAAAAACGTGCCCCGGAACTAGAAATTCAAAAATATACTTATGAGTACTCATTAGAACCGAAATAAAATAAGGATTTCAAAAATATTTTTTCATAATTTTCCGGTTTATGAAAAATACAGTTATAGCCTTTTTATTCGTATTTCATTACTACCGGAAATTAAATTGTCTTGTCAACTATTCATTACTATTCATAAAGTACACCTACACTACCTAGCCTACTTTTTTAGCCTACCCTACAAATCCAACTCTTACCATCAATCACTTCTCCTCCTTTCTTCCATAACCTTTTGTCACTTCACTTCACTTCATTTATGACAATTGATGCATGGATCAAATCAAGCCAAATCAAGAGGAAAACATCAAGTCTTCCCCCCCCTTTAAGCTCCAAAACCGGCGCATATGGCCCCCCTCTCCCCTTGTCCAATTTGAAAAATCTCCTCTTCATTTAACCTAATTCACCTTCTATATAAACTAACTTTTCTCTCTCTCCTCATTCTTCACTTTCCAAAATTCCTAAAGTGCAAAAGCTCTCTCTTCTCTCCTCTTTTTCCCTTGTGGCCGAAACATTTGAGCCCCCACACAACACATTCACAACTTCATTTTTCTCTTCTACCTTCATCCATTTCAAGTAAGTTATGATCTACTACTTCCAACTCATAAAACCTTGTTATGGCTAGGTGATTTTTGGTTATCTCAACTCCATGTTCCCATGATCTTGTAGTAGGAACAATGAGATAACAACACAAAAATCCCAAACCATTTCATGGTAGATCCATCCTTTAAAGGAGTTTCCTTATCAAAAGCTTTAACTTTATCCATCAAAAAGTCTTTTAAACAAAGGATCTTTTATAAAAATATGGTTTTTATGTTTTTAAAACTCATTTAAGCTTTTGATAATGTAATCCATCATCTTGTTACTCATGAGCATGTAGGCATTTATAGTTTCATTATTATTTTGTTCATATGTGCATAAATAGTCTTTAACACTTTTGTCTTTAGTAAATGACTTTCTAGTGTATAGATCTACATATATATGGGTCCATGAAGTCAAAAAGGAAAGTACTTTACAAGAAAAAGACTTTTGAAAATTCGGATGACTTTGAAAACCAAGGTCAAAAACACTTTTAACAACTTCTAAACTTATATTTTATAAGAAAATAAAGCCTATGGGTAATAGATAATGATTAGTGGTATTTCTCATGAGTCTAAAGGAGTTTTTACTAAAGAAAATGTTGAAAACAAGAGATGAAGTCCATAGGAGTTTTGAGTTAAAAGTTATGAAAAACCAAATTCGTAATAATGGATGAAGGGTTAGAAAACACTATTTTTCCAACTTCAAAAATGATATTTTCTTAAATAAATGAAGTCCTTAGGATATAGGTATAATAGATACTTAAAGTTTCAAGTATAAAATATATTTTTCCTAAAGGAATCAACTTGAAAATGGATTTGTGTAAATTCGGATTTTTGGAAACCCCATAGTAAAAGACCCACTTAAAAGTTTGTAAATGTAGATTTTATTAAAGAAATAAAGCCTTAGGATATCTAATATAGGGGTCAAATATTCTTTAAACAAAATGAGTTTTCCTAAAGAAAATCCATACAAAATGTATGTGATCAAGTGTAGTAAATTAACTTACTAAGCTTTGAGAGGAAATGGTTTCTAAGGAAAGTTTGTTTTCTAAAAATCGTTAAATCTAAAAGTTATAAGAACATAGACTCCTTAAGGTCCACATCATGACATTCATGATAGGGAAAATCATTTCCATTGCATTTAGCATCATATTACACTTAGGAATCTCAAATGCATTCATCAAAACCGCATTTTTGGAATCAAGGAACCCGCTGTACAGATCTGATCCCTCAATTCCGAGGCTTAGATATTTTCAAAACTTGATTTAAACTTCATATTTGGAAAGCTCTTCGAAGTAGATAGGAATCGGTATATAATTTGCGAAATTCCGACTTAAAACGACCAAGTTATGGCCATTTTAAAACGGAACTTCGGAAATGACGCGAATTCCGATTTCACTAAGTTTCCTTAGAGTTTTAGTGTCTAAGTTGATAGAATACTTATTAGGGTAATTTCTTATATGAATAGGTGAACCCGTGGACGGTGACGAGTTACCTCCGGATTATTACTACTAGAAGACCGGAGTACCGATGGCGGAGTGAGTTTTTCTTCCCAATTCATTTATTGTATGTGCTTGTAAAGTAGTGCACTAGAATGTAGGTCAATTGAATGGAATATGAATAATGGGGATTATTGGGAAATTATATGATTGTTGATGATATGAGAAACAAATTAAGAATATCGAAACCGGGTGATAAACTTTGATTGTATAGTTAGCTATGATGGATTGTCTGATAAATTGATTGATCGCCTAAGTAAATTGGCTTAATCAACTACTTGAGTAAATGATAAATTGACATGTGCATATCACAAGGGGATGGAGCATGAGCATTTGTAGGTTAGTCGTGAACCATAAACGACATCGAATAATCGTAGGTTAGTCGTGAACCATAAACGACATCGATAATCGTAGGTTAGTCGTGAACCATAAACGACATCGAATAATCGTAGGTTAGTCGTGATCCATAAACGACATCGATAATCGTAGGTTAGCCGTGAGCCATAAACGGGATATTGTCGTACCGCAGGATTCGTTAATCTGCTAACCCGGGATGGAGGGCGCAATTCCATCCACATATGATTTCCGGTTGGTCATATGTATGTTGAACTCATGTGTTTGATGCATACACTTGCTTGATTAATAACTTGGTTGAATTGTTGTGATATAAATGTTTTTGTGGGAGATTACACTCACTAAGCTAGTTAGCTTACATCCCTACAGACCATTCCTTTTGCAGCTTACGCATTTATGGCTTAGGCGAAGAGCCCGGCTGAACGCCGAAGCTAGGAGTTTTCCCTAGAAGTTATAATTTTTGTATTAGACTTCCATAGAAAACTTCTAAGACTTGGATGACTGTAATGGACCGCTAATTATTCTTTTGCGGGGGAATGCCCCTTAGAATTATGTAATATTTATTTATGTTCATGAATTATATCCTATTGCCCATGCATGCCAAATTAAGCTTTTATCTCCATTCGGACTTGTACTCTATTGTGTAAAGGTACGCCTTACATCTATATGAGACTTCCGAAAGACTAAGGTGGTAATTCGGGAATCTTATATGGCATGTGGCGGACTGTTACGTTTAGGGTACCCTATGGGGCGTGACACAAGAACCAAAGTTGATTTTCAAAGTTTATTCTCAAAAACAAAAATTGTATTTTCGGATCAAGACAAAGACCTAAAATAAAACATGTTTTCCAACTCAAAATGAGGATTTTGTTCAAGAAATGAAGGGTTCTTAGATATAATATGTAATGGGTTGTTTTCATGAGTTTTGATGAATTTTCTCAAGAGATATGTCCAAAATAAATTTATGAAAATTCGGATCAAGACCAAGACCTATTTTTGGAACCCATCATCAACTTTAAAATGAAGATTTAGACAAAAATATAAAGGGCTCTTGGTATAGATATCTTAAGGAATGAATTTTCATAAGTTTAAATGAGTTTTCCTAAAAGGTATTGCTTAATCAAGTGTTTTGTAAAAGACAAAATTTAGGTCTTGTCTTCATTGTAAACTTCAAAGGAAATTCGTAATTAGGGAGACCAATTTTTAAAACCTTTTTTTGATCTCAAAACAAGTTTTATATTGAAAATGGAATGCTTTGATGATAATAATATAGGAAAATTATTTTCATTGAACTAAGTAAGTTTTAGTAAAGGAATTACTCAAAACAAGACAATGAGTTTCAACTTGTAAATTTCGGTTTTATGAAAATGGTCTTAGAAGTTTCATTTGAACTTTATGTTTGGTATTAGATAAGTGTGTAATCTCTTAATTTTGTTTTGAGAATCTCCTTGCAAGCTTAGGACTAAATAAATTGGTCTAAGTAGTTAAATAGAGTAGATATGGCAATTTTTCACAAAGGCTCAAATCTTGGAATTTTCGCAACCCTACTGTACAGTATGTTTCCGACCCTAAATGACCTTAAATGTTTGAATTAACTTTAGAAATAGATAGCTCTTTCGAAGTAGGTATAAATCGGTATATTATAAGCTAAATTCCGAGTTAAAATGAGTTAGATATGACCTTTTTAAGTTAAGGATTCAACCTAGACGGAAATTGACGAACTTAGTAAATAAAATTGTTAAGTTTAATAGAACTTCATAAGAGATACTCATTGAGGGTATTCTTTGTACTTAGGTGAATTGGAGGACGGGTTACCACTTCCCGAGGACTATTACGACTAGTGGATTTTCACTACATGGACAAGTGAGTTCATTTCTCAATTAATTATGCTCTTGGATGTGCTTGTAGTAGTAGTGGCATTAGACTTAGGAAAAGAAAAATTGTGTTGAATGGTGATCTAAACTTGCATGAATGAACGATAAGTATATCGAGGCAAGCTTTGTTGCAATAATTTGTATGAGCTAGTATAGATTTGGAATGTCTGAAATTTGTATGGTCACTTTTAAATTATCTAATTAATATACCATGATTATATGAATAAATTGTACATGCATATCACGTAGTGAGTCGCATATCATTGTCGAGTATGCCTTTGGTGGGACAAAGGTGTATTTGGGAGGCAGCGGGTCTTTAATGAAGGGGACTAGGGTTGCATGACTTATGGACCACCCCATTCAAATAATGAAACTATGGTTGCATGACTTATGGACCAACATTAAAAATTGTGGTTGCATGTCTTATGGACCACCCCACTTAAGATTGGGACTATGGTTGCATGTCTTATGGACCAACTTTGGAATTGTAGTTGCATGACTTATGAACTACCCCAAACCCCGAATGGAGGGCGTAAATTCATTCACTTATGACTACCGGAAAGTCATATGCTTGCTTGCTCATTTGCTTGTGCATTCATATGGTTGCTTAATTATAACTTGCTTGTATAGACATTTTAGCTTGGTCGAGTATGTTACTTGGAAAATGAATCTCACTAAGCAATTAGCTTATACCCCAACAGTTTTTGTTGCAGTGTTCCTATTTTTGGATGTTCCGAGAGGACACTTTGTGCAGGTTTACTACATTGGATTAAAGAGCTTTTGAGGAAGTCGGGACCTAGTATAGGCGTGGACTTCTAGAAAATCTCTTAATGTAAATTCAGATATGTGTAATTGGAGCTAAAATGTAGACTCCTATTATTTTGGGGGGGTATGCCCCTTGGCTTTTGTAAAGTTTAACTGTTTATCTTGTTGTGATTTATATTCTTAATTATGTATGCTTTCTTAAGACTACTCGAATCAAAGTGTGATCCTAAAAGTTGTGAAAGTACACCTTACTCGATATGTAAACTTATGGGATGACTAAGGTGGTCATACTTAAGTTTAAGTATCGCGTGTGGTGGACTGTCGCGTTTAGGGTACCCTTTGGGGCGTGACAGTTTAAGTTGGTATCAAAGCATGGTTAAGAGTTTACAATCATAACTACAGATAATTAGCCTTAGAAAGGATAAAAGGAAGGATATAATAGAATTACTAAGGAAGACTTAGATGGGAAGACGACCTTAGTATCGCCCTAAAATCCTATCACTTTGACCTTGTGGATAGTAACCACTAGGAAACGATCAATTTGGTATCACAAAACCTTCATCGGTGACCTAATGAGACTCTCATAGAATGCCGCTTAGTTACTTTAGTTGCTTTTGGTATTGTTTGTTATTGTTACATGTTGATTGTTTCGTTGTTGCTTATAGTATAAAATTTTACTTGATTTTTATGAGGATTTTTGCATGTGTTGTCAAATTTCAATAAAGCTATATTTATGTTTTATGATCTCAGAATTTTATTACTTAAATTCCCTGATTTACCTTTTCACACTTTTTTTTCCGCTCGTATTACTACTTCTTTTATTTCCGTTACCTCGTTTGAAAACATTAATAGAATATATTGAGAAGATTACTTAACTAGACAAAAATAAAATTTGCTACAGCCGAGGTAGAAGAAGGAGACGTCAGGAGGAAAGCGCCTCCAATCAACCCAATATGGAAGAAGGGCAACAAGCCGCCCCTCCTCCAAATCCTCCTGCAGATGCTACACAGGTAGCTTTGCAAGCCATGCTTGGACAAATGGCACAAATGACACAAGTGCTCGAAGCACTTCGACAAAGTTTGCCGGCAGCGGCACAAGCACAAGCTCCAGCTCCAACTCGCCACCACCTGCACCCCAAGCTTCTGTGGGGATGCCAGCACAGGAAAGCGCGCACTCTCACACTGCGCCTTTGCCTCCTCCACCACCTATGAGGCCATACAGAAGCTCCCTACCCGAGTTCATTAAGAGTAACAGATATTTTGAAGGGACTTTTGGGAGACCGGATGAGGCTGAGGATTGGTTAGCTCAGATAGAGCGATCCTTCAGGGCTTTTGAGTGCCACACCACCTGAGAGTTGATTATGGCACTTACCTGCTTCGGTTGAATGCACGGGTTTGGTGGGAATCGAAAGAAAGAGAGCTCATGCCACCAGTTACTTGGGAAAGGTTCCGCCATGAGTTTTGGAGAATTACTTCCCCGGAAGTCTCCGGTGCAGTTCAGCTCAGAATTCCTGAACATTGCTCAGAAGGGAAGGACTGTAGCAATATGAAACTGAGTTTAGTCGATTACTGCAATATGCTCCGGATTCTTACAAGCACAGTGAGGAGCTAAAAATACGAGTTTTCTTAAATGGATTAGATGAGGAGTTGAGGATGAGGCTAGAAGAGTTTAATATTAAGAACTTTGTTGAGCTAGTAGAAAGAGCCCGGATAGTGGAAGGGGCTAAGAAAAGGAAGGGCAAGACTGCTGAGAAGCCACCCTCGGTTTTTGGAAAGAAGTTTTATGGGGGATCAGGATCTGGATTCTCCCACAAGAGGTTCAAGCCGTCTTATGGCTATAAGGGTAACACTAGTGGGGGACAGGCTACCCCTAAGAGTGTCAGTTGCTGGAAATGTAAGGGGATCACTACCCCAAGAAATGCCCACAGTTGGCAGATAAGTGTTATTTCTGTGGCGACTCATCCCACAAGATTGCTAACTGCCCAAAGAAGACTACGACCATGTGCTTTGTCTGCAAGCAATTTGGTCACTTTGCCAATGAGTGCCCTCAAAGGAAGAATGCTCCAGCTAAACCTTTTGGGGGATCAGCGCAGCAAGACCCGGGAACGGGAATAGGGGAACAATAATAGCAGGTGCTGGGTCAGCAATGCACGGAATGAGGATCTACAACCTCGAAGGGCAATGGGTATGCGAAGAGATGGGAAATGAAGACTGCGGATTGGCTGCTCTCGAGGAGGATAATGGCCCGGACTTCGGTCTTGTGACAGGTAGGTCTCCTAACTCTTGTCTTTGTTTTTCTGCTGCTTTGATTTGTTAAGATTCAAGTATAAGAAAAGAAAAAAAGTTTGGTTAAGTTAAAGTTAGGAAGATAAGTTAGGATGGTGTGAAGGTAGTGATTAGTAAGTGTTGGACGCAGGACACATACGGATAGCTAAGACGACTGCTTATGCTCTTTTTGACACGGGAGCCACACATTCGTTCATCACCACCAGATTGGCTAGACAAGTTGGTTTACCAATAGCCACTATTGCCTCTAGCTTTCGTGTTAGAACCCCGACTGGGAGTGTGGTGACGACAAATGAGATGCTAAAGGATTGTCCAATGGAGATTCATGGGCATGGTACGAAGTGTGATTTGATAGTATTGGAGATGAGTAAATATGAAGTGATTTTGGGTATGAGTTGGTTAGCCATTGCTAAAGCCGTTGTGGATTGTCGAAGGAAGAAAGTAAATTTCAAGATGTTGATGGAATGGATGTTGAGTTCACAGGTGAGACGGTAGTTTCAAGAGGAACTGATCTATGCTCATTTGAGTTGCTTATGGATGGAGAGGATAAGATGGAAAGTGAAGGTTGTCTTAATGCAACAGAAAAAAGAAGGATTACCTAAGATTGAGGATATAACGTTGTCAAAGAATTTCTCGATGTCTTTCCGGATGAGCTACCAGGTTTGCCACCTAAGAGGGAAATTGATTTCGAGATTGACTTGGTGCCAAATACTGAGCCGATATCTAAAGCACCATATCGTATGGCCCCTGTTGAGTTAAAGGAATTACAAAAGCAATTGCAAGAACTCTTGGACCATGGATTCATAAGACCAAGTGTGTCACCATGGGGTGCACCTGTATTATTTGTTAAGAAGAAGGATGGTTCAATGAGACTATGTGTTGATTATCGGGAGTTGAACAAGGTTACAATTAAGAATAAGTATCCACTTCCAAGGATTGATGACCTTTTCGATCAGCTACAAGGAGCAAGTGTATTCTCACGGATTGATCTACGATCAGGGTATCATCAGTTAAGGGTCAAACCTGAAGATGTGCCAAGACTGCTTTTCGGACTCGTTATGGACATTATGAGTTCTTAGTGATGTCTTTTGGATTAACGAATGCTCCTGCCGCCTTCATGGACTTGATGAATCGAGTATATAAGTCATTGTTGGACAAATGTGTGATTGTGTTTATAGATGATATTTTGATATACTCGAAGACAAGAGAGCAACACGAAGAGCACCTTCGCATGGCCTTACAAATCCTAAGGGAACATAAGCTATACGCCAAATTTTCTAAGTGTGACTTTTGGCTAGATAGGATTTCATTTTTGGGACATGTTGTGTCGGGTGAAGGCATATCAGTAGACCCCGAGAAGATTAAGTCTGTGGTGGAATGGAAGCCACCTAAGACCGTGACTGAAGTAAGGAGCTTTTGGGTTTAGCCGGATATTACAGGAAGTTTGTCCAAGACTTTTCCAAGATAGCCAAGCCGTTAACTCAGTTAACGCAAAAGAATGAAAAGTTTGTTTGGACGGAAAAGAGGGACCAAAGTTTTCAAGAATTGAAGCAAAGGCTTGTCTCTGCTCCGATTTTGGTTTTGCCAAACCCCGAGAAACCCATACGGTACATAGTGATGCTTCGAAAAATGGTCTCGGATGCGTTCTCATGCAAGAGGGAAAGGTGATTGCCTATGCTTCAAGACAGCTAAGGCCACATGAGCAAAATTACCCACGCATGACTTGGAACTAGCCGCTGTTGTCTTTGCCTTGAAGATATGGAGACATTACCTATATGGACAACGGTGTGAGATCTACACCGACCACAAGAGTCTTAAGTATTTGTTCACCCAAAAGGAGTTGAACATGAGGCAGCGAAGATGGCTAGAGTTAATTAAAGATTACGATTTGGGGATAAATTATTGCCCGGGAAGGGTGAATGCAGTTGCCGATGCCTTGAGTCGCAAGAACCACGGGGAGGTCGCAACTCTTTTGACGGACCAGAAAGAATTGATTAAAGAATTTGAGAGGCTAAGCATCGAATTTGTTGGGCAAGACTTGGAAATGGAAATAGCAAATTTGGTGTTGGAACCAACTTTGGTGGAAAGGATTAAAGAGGCTCAGCGCTATGATGAAGTGATACAAAGGATAAAAAGGGAAGTTCAGGAGGGAAAGTATACTGATTTTTCAATAGATGATGAGGATGTGGTAAGGATGAAAGGACGATTGTGTGTGCCTGATGACGAAGAAATGAGGAAGGAAATCATGAGTGAAGCACACAATTCTGGGTACACGGTACACCCGGGAGGAACCAAGATGTACCAAGACCTTAAGGGACATTATTGGTGGAACGGAATGAAACGGGATGTGGCAGATTTTGTGATTAAGTGCCCAACATGCCAACAAGTGAAGGTGAACATCAAAGGCCGGGTGGATTGTTAAAACCTTTGCCTATACCGGAGTGGAAGTGGGACCAGATTTCTATGGACTTTGTTTGTGGTTTACCAAGGACACCGTCAGGTCATGATGCTATATGGGTTGTGGTAGATCGGTTAACTAAGTCTGCTCACTTCTTGCCAATAAGTATGACTTTCTCCATGGATAAATTGGCGAGGCTTATATGAAGGAAATTGTTCGCATGGAGTACCGGCCGGATTGTGTCGGATCGAGACCCGAGATTTGTGTCTAAGTTCTGGATAAGCTTGCAGAAGTGTTTGGGGACAAAGTTGCATTTTAGCACAGCCTATCATCCTCAAACTGATGGACAGTCGGAAAGAACGATCCAGACTTTGGAAGATATGCTTAGGGCATGTGTGATGGAGTTCAAGGGAAGTTGGGAAGCGCATTACCTTTGGTTGAGTTCGCTTACAACAATAGCTATCACTCGACTATCAAGATGCCGCCTTATGAGGCCTTATATGGACGTAAGTGTAGATCCCCGTTGTTTTGGGATGATGTTGAGAAGGAGTTCTTGGACCCGATCTAGTGCAAGATGCCACCGAAAGGTTCGGATAATCCAACAACGAATGAAGGAAGCTCAGGATAGACAGAAAAGCTGGGCAGATTTGAAAAGAAGGGTTCTTGAGTTTCAAGTGGGTGATCATGTGTATTTAAAGATAAATCCTATCAAAAGTATCCATCGAGTTCGCTCACAAGGAAAGTTGAGCCCCCGGTATATTGGTCCTTTCGAAGTATTGGAACGGGTTGGAGAATTAGCATACCGCCTTGCCTTACCGCCAAATCTTTCGGGAGTGCACAATGTTTTTCATGTCTCGGTTCTTCGCAAGCACATAGCCGACCCGGATCAAGTTATAGAATTGGAACCGGTGTTATTAAAAGAAAACCTCACTTACGAGGAGCACCCACAGATTTTGGACACAAAGATACAAAAGTTAAGGAATAAGGAAATTAAGTATGTGAAGGTTCTTTGGAGGAATCATACACATGAGGAAGCAACTTGGGAGGCAGAAAGTGAAATGCGGCAGAAGTACCCTAGTTTGTTTGAGGATCAGGTACGTCTTTCAAGTTTTGCGGACAAAACTTTCTTTAAGGTGGGTAGGTTGTAAACCCCTGTTTTCTAAGCCCTAAACCTTAAGCCGGAAAGTCTACCGGAGACCTTAAGTCAACATCTTGAGTAAAACCCTACAGTTTAGATCCTGAAACCCGAGTTCGTAAATCGAGGAGTCGAAAAAAATTAAAGTGTTTAGAATAGTCCGTAATAATATTTGATTTATTAAAAATATCAGATCGGTTCATTTCGGCTTATTTCGAACCCGTTTGGATACTGCTTTGGAAAGCGTGTCCCGGGGCTCGGAAAATTAAAAATATATCTTTAATATTTTTAGACTCGTATTTTTATAAGGATTTCAAAAATATCAAGTTTAGAATTTTTCGGATTCTAAAAATATCAGTTATAGCTCATATAAGCTTATTTTACTCTTACCGGTAACTAATTGTTAAATTTCTAAAAATAATTTAATTGATTATTTTATTTAAATCATAAAAATTCTGCTACTTAAATAAAAATATTTTTCTTAATTTATTTATATATTTTCTTATTCAAAAAGCCACTTTATCAACCCATACTCAAGTACACATACATTATCATTACTACACATTATTATGTCTTCTTTTGCTTTTTCTTACACTCCTTTCCCAAAATTGCAGCTGCCCATTCCCCATAAAATTAGCCACTTTTCATTATTTTTAATTATTTATTTGATATTTTAAAGTCTCTTTTAGTTAGAAATGGATGCAACTTGTTACACTTTCAAAAACAAGTTAAAATCAAACTACACACACCCTACACACCACAAATCACGCCAGCCCCCCCCTTGCAGCTGCTGTTTTATTTTTTTTTAAATTATTTAACACACACATCTCTATTTAAGCATCTTATTCCTCCTCTTTCATCTTTACAAACCCTACATTTTTCCTCTCTCTTTTTCCCTCTCTTTTTCTTCTTCTTGCTTGTCTTCTTCAAAACAAGCTGCCCCATTTTTTTTCTTGCTTCCACATATTTTCTTGCAATTTTGAGGTAATCTTTCCCTTTTTGCTCTTATAAGATGTTCTAGGATGATACCATGGATGTTTCATGCATCAAAGGACATTCCACAAGCTTAAAAGGCTATGGATGATGATGCCAAGAAGTGAAACACTCCTCTAGATGATGATCTCTTTTGTTCTTAGTATTTTTGTTATATGGAAGGCTTGTTTATCTTCTTGTTTTGTGATAGCTTGTAGATCTAGAGTTTTACAAGCTTTAGTTATGTTTATGTGTAGATCTAGAAGTTTAAGGCTACTACTAAGTTTTTCTTATGCTTTCATGGTTATATTGAGTAGATCTTAGATTCAAGTTGGAATGAAAAAGAAAATTCGTAACTTGTCAATGCCCTATTTTAAAAACCCTCTTTCAAGTCTTAAAATGGAAGCTTTTGTTAAGAAAATGAAGGTTTGATGGATGTATATCATCAAGGCTTCATCTTACAAGAATCAAAGTTGATTTTCAAAGTTTATTTTCAAAAACAAAAATTGTATTTTCGGATCAAGACAAAGATCCAAAATAAAAACATGTTTTCCAACTCACAAATGAGGATTTTATTCAAGAAATGAAGGGTTCTTAGATATAATATGTAATGGGTTGTTTTTCATGAGTTTTGATGAATTTTCTCAAGAGATATGTCCAAAATAAATTTATGAAAATTCGGATCAAGACCAAGACCTATTTTTGGAACCCATCATCAACTTTAAAATGAAGATTTAGACAAAAATATAAAGGGCTCTTGATATAGATATCTTAAGGAATGAATTTTCATAAGTTTAAATGAGTTTTCCTAAAATATTGCTAAATCAAGTGTTTGTAAAAGACAAAATTTAGGTCTTGTTTCATTGTAATTTCAAATGGAAATTCGTAATTATGGGAGACCAATTTTGAAAACCTTCTTTTTGATCTCAAAACAAGTATTTTATATTGAAAATGGAATGCTTTGATGATAATAATATAGGAAAAATTATTTTCATTGAACTAAGTAAGTTTTAGTAAAGGAATTACTCAAAACAAGACAATGAGTTTCAACTTGTAATTTCGGTTTTATGAAATGGATTCTTAGAAGTTTCATTTGAACTTTATGTTTGGTATTAGATAAGTGTGTAATCTCTTAATTTTGTTTTGAGATCTCCTTGCAAGTTAGGACTAAAATAATTGGTAAGTAGTTAAATAGAGTAGATATGGCAATTTTTCACAAAGGCTCAAATCTGGAATTTTCGCAACCCTACTGTACAGTAGTTTCCGACCCTTAAATGACCTTAAATGTTTGAATTAACTTTAGAAATAGATAGCTCTTTCGAAGTAGGTATAAATCGGTATATTATAAGCTAAATTCCGAGTTAAAATGAGTTAGATATGACCTTTTTAAGTTAAGGATTCAACCTAGACGGAAATTGACGAACTTAGTAAATAAAATTGTTAAGTTTAATAGAACTTCATAAGAGATACTCATTGAGGGTATTCTTTGTACCTAGGTGAATTGGAGGACGGGTTACCACTTCCCGAGGACTATTACGACTAGTGGATTTTCACTACATGGACAAGTGAGTTCATTTCTCAATTAATTATGCTCTTGGATGTGCTTGTAGTAGTAGTGGCATTAGACTTAGGAAAAGATAAAATTGTGTTGAATGGTGATCTAAACTTGCATGAATGAACGATAAGTATATCGAGGCAAGCTTTGTTGTAATAACTTGTATGAGCTAGTATAGATTTGGAATGTCTGAAAATTGTATGGTCACTTTTAAATTATCTAATAATATGTCATGATTATATGAATAAATGTACATGCATATCACGTAGTGAGTCATATCATTGTCGAGTATGCTTTGGTGGGACAAAGGTGTATTGGGAGGCAGCGGGTCTTTAATGAAGGGGACTAGGGTTGCATGACTTATGGACCACCCCATTCGAAATAATGAAACTATGGTTGCATGACTTATGGACCAACATTAAAAATTGTGGTTGCATGTCTTATGGACCACCCCACTTAAGATTGGGACATGGTTGCATGTCTTATGGACCAACTTTGGAATTGTAGTTGCATGACTTATGAACTACCCCAAACCCCGAATGGAGGGCGTAAATTCATTCACTTATGACTACCGGAAAGTCATATGCTTGCTTGCTCATATGCTTGTGCATTCATATGGTTGCTTAATTATAACTTGCTTGTATAGATATTTTAGCTTGGTCGGTATGTTACTTGAAGAAAATGAATCTCACTAAGCATTAGCTTATACCCCAACAGTTTTTGTTGCAGTGTTCCTATTTTTGGATGTTCCGAGAGGACATTTGCAGTTTTACACATGGAATTAAAGAGCTTTTGAGGAAGTCGGGACCTAGTATAGGCGTGGACTTCTAGGAAAATCTCTTTAATGTAAATTCAGATATGTGTAATTGGAGCTAAACAATGTAGACTCCTATTATTTTGGCGAGGGTATGCCCCCTTGGCTTTTGTAAAGTTTAACTGTTTATCTTGTTGTGATTTATATTCTTAATGCTATGTATGCTTTCTTAAGACTACTCGAATCAAAGTGTGATCCTAAAAGTTGTGAGTACACCTTACACTCGATATGTAAACTTATGGGATGACTAAGGTGTCATACTTAAGTTTAAGTATCGGTGTGGTGGACTGTCGCGTTTAGGGTACCCTTTGGGGCGTGACAATTCCCTCTTTAGTTCTCCTTACACTGGCACACACAATCTCCCTTTGTACCTAAGGATACCTTCATCATCCACAAAAAACTCTGGTGCTCGACCTATCTCCATTTTCCTCTTTATATCCAAGATACTCTGATAATCTATTTGAGCTGTCTTGATTCCGTTCACAAGAGTAGGTTGAATTCTCATATTAGCCAATCTTTCACTTATCTGTCTTGTGACTATCTCCAACTCAAGCGTCCTTATATCATCAATGAGATGACGTTCCGTCGTGATCAAAGCCGCAAGATTCTCTATTTTCTTTCTGCTTAAGGCATTAGCTACCACATTTGCCTTTCTTGGATGATATTGAATATCAATATCATAATCCTTTATCAATTCCAACCATCTTCTCTGTCTCATGTTCAACCATTTTTGGTTAAAGATGTACTTTAAACATTTATGATCCGTATGCGCTTTACATCCTTCCCCATAAAGGTAGTGTCTCCATAACTTCAAAGCATGCGCAACTGCCGCTAGTTCCAGATCATGAGTAGGATAATTCCTCTCATAGGGCTTTAACTGTCTGGAAGTATATGCTATAACCCTGCCTCTCTGCATCATCACACATCTTAAACCTTGTATAGAGGTGTCACTATAAATAACATACTCCTCACACCTCATAGGTAAGGCTAGCACTGGAGCAGATACTAACTTATTCTTCAACAACTGAAAACCAGCCTCACAGTTTTCACTCCATTCATACTTCACTCCCTTTCTGTGTCAACTGGGTCAAAGGACTGGCAATTTTGGAAAAATCTTCCACAAATCTTCTGTAAATCCCGCCATTCCCAGAAAACTTCTGATTTCTGTCATAGTCTTGGGTCTTGGCCATTAAACAACTGCTTTGACTTTCTCAGGATCCACTGATATCCCACCACCATCAACAACATCTCCTAAGAAAGACACCTGTTCCAACCAGAATTCACATTTTGCAAACTTCGCATATAACTTCTCTTCCTTCAATCTAGTCAGAACTAATCTTAAATGTTCTTCGTGCTCCTCTTTACTCCTTGAATACACCAACACGTCATCAATAAAGACTACCACAAACATATCAAGATACTCCTTGAAGACTTTGTTCATCAAATAAATAAATACTGCTGGTGCATTGGTGAGTCCAAAAGGCATGACAACAAATTCATAGTGTCCATACCTTATCCTAAAAGCTGTCTTCTGAATATCTTCTGCTTTCACTCTTAGCTGATGATATCCAGATCTCAAGTCTATCCTTGAGAACACTGAAGCTCCTGCCAACTGATCAAATAGGTCATCAATTCATAGCAATGGATACTTGTTCTTCACTGTCACTTGATTTAATTCTCTATAGTCGATGCACAGTCTCATACTGCCATCCTTCTTCTTGACAAATAGAACTGGAGCTCCCCAAGGTGAAACACTAGGTCTAATGAACTTCTTCAACAAATCATCTAACTGCACTTTAAATTCAGCAAGTTCTATAGGAGCCATTCAATAAGGAGATTTTTATTTTGTTACAGTATCGGGTATCAAGTCAATACCAAACTTCACTTCCCTTTCTGGTGGTAATCCAGGCAGATCCTTTGGAAAAACTTGTGGATACTCACATACAATCGGGACATTTGACAACACTATCTCCTTCTTATTTTCTTTCACCATAGCAGATAAAACTGATCTTCCCCGCAATTCATAAGTAGATAGAACTGGAGCTCTTTGCACTGCCAACTTATAAACAAACTGGTCACTATCGGGCAAACTGAATTCTACTATAAGGTTATGGCAATCAATCACCACATGGTACTTTGCCAACCAGTCTACACCCAAAATCACATCAAAATCTAACATATCCAGCACTACCAAATTTGCAGGTAGATGTCTACCTTCTATCTCAATATCCACATTCCTACAGATCCTATTCAATACAGACTCACTTCCCAAAGGGGTACTAATAGATACACATCTAGACATAAAATCAGCAGACATAGCACAAATAGACATAAAAGATTTAGAAACGCAAGAGAAACTGGCACCAGTATCAAACAACACATATGCACTATGTAGGAGTATAAGAAACATACCCATGATAGTGTCCACACGAGAGGTCTCACTACGCAGTAAAGCGTAAACCTTTACTGGTGCTTGCTGCCCTTGGCCAGAATAAACTCTACCATACTGCCCTACTTTAGAATCTACAGCTCTATGTCCCTTCTGCCCACACTTGAAATAGAAAACCTATGAAATGACTTTGTCTGTGCTGGTATTACTCTTGTGTCCCAGCTTTCCACAAGAAAAGCAAGCATTCTCTATCCACTTGCAATCCTTCACATCATGTGGTCCGAGGCATCTCACGCATCTTCGATCTGTATTCTTCACTACTAGCCTGAAATTCCAAGTGACAGGCCTCTTGCCTCTATCTTGTGTTAGTACACCAGCTGCTGGCCTTTTGCCCAAGAATACTTGATTCCTCTGTGGCTCACGGCTTCCAACCTTGCTCAAGCTCTACTCCACTGTCTTGGCTTTGTTCACTACAATGGGGTAATTACCCAAATTCATCAAATTGACTTGATACTGTATCTCAGGCTCTAATCCAGTGATGAATCTGCTAACCTTGGCCTCTTCACTCTCTTTCAGAGCGTCAGGTAGAAATCTCATCAACTTGTGCAATTCCGCCTCATACTCTTCCACTGTTATCTTCCTTTGCTACAGAGTATAATACTCTTGAAGCATTCTCTACTTAACACCGTCAGGAAAGAATTCTCTGTAGAAGGCCTGCTGAAACATCTGCCATGTAATCATACCAGTCATGTGTCTTTTGGTGCTCAACCACTAGTTATTGGCTCTCCCAGTCAGTAAATAGGAGGCATATTCAACTTTCTTATTCTTTGGAATATCAAGAGCAGCAAATGTCTTCTCAACCTCTTCTATCCACAACTGTGCTTCGAGAGGTTTACCTGGTACTGGCTCAAACTTATGCACTAGGTCCACAAATTTATTCAGACCAAGCACATACGCATGCTTAGCTCCATTCCCTCCATTCCCATTCAGCCTTTGTGTCTCCTATCTCCAAGCTTCAGCATTCACTTGGACCATTTGCATGTCCCTCCTCATATCCTACTGCTGATGACCAACTACTCCCAACAAGGCGTTCATAGCTTGCATAAGTTGTGCAGCATCAATTGGGACCTGCTGTCCAATAGGTGGAGGTGGTAGTAAATCCTGATTCTGAGCCTGCTGCTCATCCTATTGCTGCCCCAAATTCTCATTCTTCTCGAGAATTCTTCTTCTTGGATTCATTCTAACACAACAAAACACTACAGAATCAGAATAAGGTATCCAACTTAAGATCAAAACTTAAATCTATAAGATAACATTAAACTTAACTAAACAACAAACCTATTATTCTACCCCACTTCTCAAATCTCACCATCCTAAGGAATCAAAACTTAAATCTATATGATCCAAAACCTATAGCTCCGATACTAAATAAGCTGTAACGCCCTAACCTGAAGGCATTTATCCCACCACGTATCCTCTCTTATATAGGATACGCAAAGACTCTAATATCCATAAATTATGAATAATTCACCTGTAAACACCACATAGGGTATCTCATAGGATACGAAACCTGTTTAAACTAAAAACTTATACTTCATAAAATATGAAATCCTGGTTTAGACATAAATCTAAGTCGGAATCACATAGCCAACAAATTCAGTAGAAACCAAAAACTGTTTACATCAATAATCTTTTTCATTGAAACCAACCTAAACATCCAAGTACAACTTGAAAAGATCTAAATGTTTCTTCTTCTTAGAAATTTGATAGATGAAGCCTAGCTCTCGGCTAGGTAGTCGGGTCCACTATCGCCATCTCTGTTATCAAAGAATAATTCATATCCCAAAAGATCATATATTATATCCTCTTCACCTGTACCTGAAATTTAAAAGAATAAGCAGGGACGCCCAGTGCGATAATTTCAATCCAAAAACAAATGCATATGCACATACACTAGTTGATAATTCATGCAACTTAAACTAATGCAAACAACCATATTATTATCTTTCTTAAGCCAATAAAACAACACGGTCCAGTATTAGGTATACTTTAATCCCGAATTCGGAGTTACTCAGACCCCATTGAAAATCAAACAACTCTTTGAAAACAATAATCATATACATATATGGATGAGTGGGTACTCCCCAAACACCCTGAATCCAGAACACCTAATTTTACAGGACTCATATCAAGGCACGAGTCCACTAGGGACAACCTCACAACAAGATCATCAGGGTGCCTCACCGGTGTCACTGTCTGTTAGGTCTTTACTGGTCAAAGCCAAGCACAACCAAACAAACAATTATTAAGTCGAATATAATTAGGTTTATTATGAAATTCTGTTCCTACAACCAGTCAATGAATACTAAACTTATAAGAAAAAAAAACAAGCAGGAATTGGTCGTACCTTTCTCAGTTTCAGGAATAAAATTCCAAATTCACCAAACCCAATATCGACAACAACAACACTAACATGAATCTACAACTTCTCGTTCAATACCATCAATCAAACACCAAAGTCTCCAATTATCCTGTCATCAGCATATATACATAAACAGATGTATGAAACATAGTAAAAGAAACAAACCCTAATATATCATGATCTCCTAAAACTCTAACCTAATAATGAATCTCCAAAATTTTGCACCGTCTTCTTTGATCACAACTTACAACAAATCCACAATACCGATAATTCACCAAAACCCTAATATTACATGAAAATAAGAACATATAAAGATCATCTAATCTCACATTGTTTAAATTCATCAATGAAAAGACAAAACTTACTGATTTGGATCACCAAAACCTGACTCACATCCACAAATTCGAATTCCAACCAAATCTGGGGTTTCCTTCATGCAAACAAATCACAAAATCCTTAGAACTTGCATGAAGTTCGCATATCAAAGTATGAGAACATTATACTTACTTGTTTTAATCACAAAACTCACTCCTTATCCAACCGAGAGATTAAATTCGAGATCTAAATCCTTCCACGCTTTTCTTCAAGAACACAACAAAACCTTAAGAAAACTTATGCAAATTCATATATAATCTATAAGAGAAGGTTAAGATCACTTACTTTGGATAAACAACACACTCTAGATGATTCTCCAACCCTAGATCTCCAAGAACACCCCAAAACCCTCTTTGATGAAAGAAAAATATGATAAAAACTTTTGTCAAAAATCATTTTTTGTGTCTCGTATTTATAGAATTTGGTCATACGCTAGCCCTACGCCGGCAGCATACATATAAATCTTGTCAGCGTACACCTTACGCTGACAAAAATTACATGAGGACTAGCGGTGTTCATCGAGGTTTTGAATTCCCAGAACTTCTATCCAACAACATATGTCGATAAATCCATGATCTATGCTGGCGGCGTTCCTAACCGGTGTTAAAAGAAACCCTTACGTACACCGGCGGCGTTCCACCCAGTGTTAAGAAAAACACTACTGTTCCCTTCCTACGCTGCTCTATGCCGACGGTGTAGATTCTCCAGATGGTGGTGTTGAATTTGTTAAAAATTGTAGAAATCCGAACTTCAACATTTATTCTATAATCAAACTTAAACCTTTACAACTTACTTGTTTTGAACTTAAACTCATTCTATATCACCTTATGATTCATAATTCATTATATTTTCATCTTTATTTCCGTATTTTACAGTCCACATGGTGTCAAGCCCCATAGGGGAATCCTAAATGTAACAATCCGCCACATACCATATAAGACTCTCGAATTATTATCCAAGTCTTTCGGGAGCCTCGTATAGATGTAAGGTTTCCCTTTACGACAATAGAATAATCTATCCAATGGAGTTAAGTAGTTTAATCCGGCGTTCAATAGCATTAGATAATAAATAAAAAATGCATATGCAATAAGTTACAAAATCTAAGGGGCATTCCCCCGTAAAAGAATATTTAAAGGTCCATTACAGTCATCCAGAGTCTTTTGGTTTCCTGTGGAAGTCTAAACAATTTGAATACAACTTCTATAGGAAACGCCTAGCTCCTATACCTGAGCTGTAGCCTGTCTCGATCTAAGCCAAATAAACTCGTGCTACAACAAATAGAAACTATAGGGGCGTAAGCTATACTAGCTTAGTGAGTGAAAACTTCCATGATCACAATTATAACATATCAATCAGACAAGTAATTAATCAGACATATGATATGCATCAAACACGTGAATTCATCAAACATATGACCAGCCGGAAATCATATGTGGATGGACTTGCACCCTCTATTCTGGGTTAGCAAATTAACGAATCCTGCAGTATGATACCATTTAGGTTCACGGTCAACCAACTCATATATTCGTTTTATGGATCACGATTAACCCACTCAATAATTTGTTTTATGGATCATGATTAACCAACTTTTACACCGTTTAGGCTCACAGAAAACCAACAAATGACAATGCTGTATCCCCATCGTGTTATGAATGAGTTCAATTTCATCTTCAATTCCAAATAACCAATTATACCAATTCTTTTAGGTGACCAATCAATATTCACAGACAGTCAATCCTAGCTCATCTATACAAGCAATGATTAATCACCCGGCTTCGATATTCTTTAAATTTAACTTTACATAACAACAACAGACGCATATAATTCCCATTTGACCCCATCATGCATATTCATTTTATCTCTGCTAAATAACTAGTGCCCCTATCATTGCAATCACAAACAATAATTGAAATCGGAAGTGATACTCACTCGGCCATGGTTCGTCGGTCTTTTAGTAATAGTAATCGTGTGGCAAGGATTTGTCAGTTTCGGGATCACCTAACAAGGAAGAAATACCCTAATAAGTATTTCATCACTTAACTAATCCAACTATAAATCAAAACTAATCAAAATCGTAATTCTCGCTATTTGCGGAAGTCCCGACTTAAAACGGCCATAACTTGGTCATTTTAACTAGGAATTTCGCAAATTATATATCGATTTCTATCTACTTCGAAAGATATATCTAATTCTAATATTATTTTCAA
Source organism: Combretum micranthum (assembly GCA_024138025.1). Taxonomy (NCBI): domain Eukaryota; kingdom Viridiplantae; phylum Streptophyta; class Magnoliopsida; order Myrtales; family Combretaceae; genus Combretum; species Combretum micranthum. Next base: position 147,645 of record JAMXBD010002631.1, read on the forward strand.
GTTTTGAAAATATTTTGGTCACGAAACAGAGGGATCAGATCTGATCAGTAACTATTTCCATTTCCAAAAAGAGTTTTGTAATTGTTTGAAATGTATCTATTTGATAATTCAAGTATACATGAAATATGAATGATTTCCTAACATGAATGACATGTGATGAGTTCAATGTATGCATGATCTTGATGATTCTTGCTAAAAGAAAATTTTAGAACCCTTTATTTTGCAAGACTTCAACAATAACTACTTTTTGAAAATCTAGTTTTCTAACTTTGACATCACACTAGTGTTTTCGAATTCATTCTTAGGAATTTCTAGTTATCTTAGTTGAAATTGAAACTTCATAACATATACTACCCAAGACCTTCATTTGTATATAAAAATTTGCATTTTTCTCTTTACAAATATGTTTTCAAATAGGATTTACTCAAAAATCTGAATTTTTAGAAATCCGCTTTTTGAATGATTCCTTTGGGAAAAACTTGTGTGATGCATTAAAATATGAGATTTTACTATACCTACTACCTAAGGACTTCATCTAATACATAAACTTTCATTTTGAGCTTGAATAATAGGTGTTTCCATAGGCATCATCCAAAGTTACGAATTTTTACAAGTGACTACTAACTCAAAATTTTTCATCTTGATTCTACTTCTTGTCTTACACATTAATCTCATAAAAACTCATTTCAACTCATAAAAATCACTATTTAAAGATACTCATTACCTATACCCTTCATTTTTCACATAAAGCATGAGTTTTAAAGTTGATACAAGGGTTTTCAAAATAGGGCTTTGAAGTCATACGGATTTTCTTTTGAACATTTCTAACAAAACCCTTTCCTTTTTAAGTTCTTTGTCTTATCTACATAAAGATCTACTAGCTATCACATTTATATACACAAGACTAAATCTTTATGAGCATTAATGCATGAAAACACAAAACATCTATATGAACATATATTTTCATGCAAGATCTCTACTTCTATATGCATGAACATGATAATATCTCAACCAAAAACTCATCAAACACAAGATCTACTCTTGTGATGGTTTGATATTCATGTATTATCATTTTCTTATCCCCAGCAAATGCTCATGGGGATTTAAGGTGAAAATACACATGAATAATCTTTCCATTACAAGATTAAGTAGATTAAGTGGTAAGAAAGCATAAGAATCATCACCTAAAGTTGGTTTAAAGAAGAAATGAAGAAGAAAGGAGCTTGTTGCGTGTGTGTGGTGGTGGTAGTGTCACGGCACAATGAGAGAAATGGAGAGGATTTTCACTTTGAGTGAATATTTTGAAAGAGTAGAAATGAGGATAGAGAGAGAAATTGAGCATATATATGAAGTAAAATAGGGTCTGTTTGCATTATAAAAGAAGAAAAATAAAACAAATAGAGGAAAAAAAGGGGGAGAGGGGGTTGCACCGGCCTCAATGGGGGGAAGAGAGAGAGATTTGAATTTGTTTAAATTGTAGTTTATGTAATAAAATGTATTAAATGTGATAATTTATTTAAGAGACAAAAATTTCTTGGAAAAAAAATATTATGAGTTTTTGTAAGGATGTAAGACTAGGCTATGGGTTGTGTGTGTAGTAGGGTATACTTGTGAATAGTGATAAATAGTAGACAAGACATTTACTTTACTGGTAGTAAAGAAAATACGGGAAAAAGGCTATAACTGAAATTTTTATAACCCGAAAAATTATAAAACTTATATTTTTGAAATCCTTATAAAATTTCGGTTCTAAGGAGTATTCCGGAATATTTTTCTAAGTGTCTAGTTCTGGGGCTTGCTTTTTTGTAATGAAGCTCGAGAAGACGCGGAATAGAAAATTTTTCGAAATCAAAACTTTCTATGGTTTCAAATATACTTTAAAACAATATTTCACATTAAATTATTTTATAAAAGTTCTTTTGATATGAAACTGAAGGAAAGCCAGATCTAGGGTTTCTAGATTTCTCTCACTAAGCTTGAACTAATCCGGTTTAGGGTTTTGCTTTTCGGTTTCCGAAGTTTTCTTAAATACTAGGAAAACTAGGGTTTACACATGGCCCTCTACTTGTCTATGTTACTCTCCAAACTCATCAGTCTCGAAACCCATGGAGTCATAGTGAAAGTCAATGAAGTGATCACTTTTGATATTTGAAATAATCAAAAGTGAGTAGTAAAGCCTAATATACAGTAATCAAGCACATACATACATGTCATGCATGCCTAGGCTTATGCAATAAACACAAATTAAGTTTGATTAAGTTTTAAGTCAGCAAATAAGTAATCCCAGCGTCCCAAAAATACAAACATGCACAAGGGTACTTGTGACTCTCACCAAACAAAAATGGTAGGGTCCCCTCAGTGGATTGAGCACTGAAGAAGAGGGTTTGATAATTTCCTAAAACTTATCAAAAAAGAAAAAGAAGAATTATTCTCATACGAATCAATCCCCCATAAAAAACCATCAATGAGCATGATCTATTACATCATTTTATGCAAGAGCCGCTACTATCGCATATCTCCATTGCAACTTCGTATTAGCTCTTAATTGATCATCTGGTTTCAAAATATCCCCTATCGACTACCTGTTTGTCTTCACCACACACTCTGTGGGAGTCCAAGTGCCTATAACTACCATATCATCCTTAAGTTGAGAAAAGGCTTGCAACCCAGTTCGAGGGTGCCATTCTTGGAGTAAGCGGCCATGTAGCAACTAACACTTAAGTTGAGTTTAAATTCATAGTCTGGTTATCAATACTACCCAGCAAGCAACATGTAATTACTGCATACCTGTCAATTGGTTTAACCTTTCAAATTCCTTTCCAAGCTTAACATCCAATAACTACTCGTGACTGAAATTGAAATCAGTTCATGATTAATTATCTTTAGTCTTCTTGTATTGTTTGTTATATCTAGATCTATTTGACTTAACCATTTTACTTAAAGATCATGTTTAGAGGGTTATTTAATTCTAAGGAAGAAATTGGGTCAAGTTTTGTGTAATGTGGATAAAGATTGATTAAGGAAAAAAAGGCTAGAAAAAGAACATGAGTAGTACATGGGTAGACGCATTCCCTTGTGTTCTTTTACATGGCTAGATGTGTTAGCCATGTTTATGCCATGCTCTTCCCATGTTTAGGATAGGAAAGGAACACCAGCAAGTACACGACCTCATGTTCTCCCCGTGTTGTTCTAGGATTAAATGTACTTCCCATGTTGTTATGGGATTAAAAGTGTTTATGATTAGAGAGGAACACAAGTAGAATATGAGTACATGTATCTCCCTATGTTCTTCCAGGTTTTATTGCATTTTAAGATTAGAGAGAAGTAGGAATAGGTACATAATCTCATGTACATTCTTTGCTTTTCTAAGAAACTTGATTCTTCAAGTTTTGATGATAGAGAGAAGCACAAGCAAGTATATGACCTTGTGTACTTGTCGTGCTTTTCTGGAAAATGTGTTTCCTCGAGTTTTAGAAGGTCAAAGAGGAACACATTATGGTACATGTAAACCCTTGTATTTTATGATAGTCTTATAAGTAATTCTTAGATCCAAAATTCAAATCAGAACCCTAAAAGCTAACCTAGGGCAATAGTAAGTTATGGAGATCCTAGATCCAGCAAGACCACTCTTAAAACCTTGAATTAATAAAAATGAGATAACCTTGGATTATGGCTTGGAAAAATGTTTTAAAATCTATGATAGCTCCTTTTTACTCTATTCTATTCAAAGAAATTTAGGCTAAATTTGATGTATTTTTAGATAAATTCCTATGATTTGGTGCTTTAAACGTTGTTTTTTATCTCTTAGAATCAAATGAAGAAGAATTAAAGTGTTTTGAATTAGATTTGGAGCAAAACAACAACATAACTTAAAGATAGATTTCTATCAAGCTTGCAAAAGTGCTTGCTAAGTCCTAATTATCAAGGAAAAACATGGCAAATTGGTCAGTCGCACCCTGCATTGAGCCCTCGATGTGACCTTTGACGTATGTTTTGAGGAGATCAAGCCCTGTACTTGAAGAACAGCTTCTACTGCACCACACTGCTGAGCCTTAGACTCGACCCACGACGAATGCTGGATGAAGACCTTTTCTTAGAAGTATAACTTGAGTCGAGCTCAAGTGGTGAGCTCTGGATGTACTCAATTGACCTCTCGGTTGAAGAATGGACAAAAACTCGAACGCTTTAGCAGAATGCCCCAACTTAGCTCGAGCCTTAGCTTTCATGTAACATTTGAGCACTCGACCTACCACGCGGCAAGTGACTTTATGAGCTAGCAAATTACGACGCGTAAATGAGAGTAAATAACGAATTCTATTAAAAAGAATCTGCTACGTCAACAAATAAGATCGTCATAATTTCTATGCCTTTAATCGATAAATAAACGAGCACAGGCATGTGACTAGGGCATGTAACAAAGTGTAAATTTCCTAATGTAGTATAGAGAGAGAATTTTGAGGCAAAAGAACTATTTCTTCTTGCTTTAGAAATCTCGAGTTTTCTGGGTAAAATCATTTTGACCCATTGGTTGTATTTTCACAAGATTATGAACTTCAATTGTAATATTCTTCGCTATTTCTATTTTACTTCATCAGAATCCATGCTTAATGTTTCCATCTAGGAGAAATAATCTCCTATAGCTTAGGGTTTGTGAATCAAAATCTTGATTCATGTAATTTCAAATACGCTTTCAAGTAATTATTCACTAGTATTTCTAATTAGTAGCTTGAACTTATTTTTTTGGGTCTAAATGTCTGGTGCACCATTTAGATTAGTGTTTGATTTCAACTGGATAGATTGAGAGATAATTTTTTTGAATAGATCCTTAGCTACTAATAGAGTTACTCATAATCGCTTTAAGAGAGGGATAGTGAAACTTTCTATCGCTTATTTTGAAATTCATTAGGTTGGTTTTAAAAACAAAAGATTCTTAAGCTTCATGTGGGTCTAAACCATTGATAACTTTTGAAGAGATTTCAGCGGTCTAGTTTATACCAAATGCTACTGACCATGAGAAAGGCTTTAACTTACCCTAGTGAATCCAATAGTGCAAATACACCAGCATGCAACTCTGTCTTTGAGTTTTTGAAGAAATCATATGATAAGGAATTGGTGAAGCAAATTATGGTCTCCTATCTTGCATTTTTACAAACCCATCTTTAATTTTGCCTTGAAAACATCTGTAAATTTTCACTAACCTTAGGATAACTTTTATTTTTATCATGGCTTTCTAAATTTTCTTTGGCTAGATAGTAGATGAGAATTGAGTAAGATAGATGCCAACGATCCCTTGGAATACGACTTAATATGTTATATGCTACTTCGATAGATACACTTGCCTAATGTCGGTGGTTGCTTCCGAATTTGAATAGAACCTATTAGTTTTATCAATATTCGAAAACTTCAACATCGCGTTTCTTAAAAAATGTTTTTAACTTAATAAACTAACCAACCTAAAACGATTAGATTCTTCAAAAACTCAGTTGTTTTTGACCCAAATGGGATCAGTTTCTAAATCAGGGCATCGATATGCGAAACAAGGCAAAATACTCCAACAAACAATCTAGACTCGTAATGTAATAAGAATTCCTAAAAATATCAAGTATAATTTTTATGGCCCTTAAAAAGTCAAATATAGCTTGTTTACATGTATTTTTATCACTACTGGTAATTAATTTATCGTGTTTACTATTCATCACCATTTACTACTCTTCATCACTATTCATCTATCTTTATTTTCCTTATAGCTTGTTTCTTACAACTTATACACCTATTTCTTACATCTACATTTCCAATATTACTTTTTACATAAATTCTGTTATACTTAATTTGCTTTTCTCTCCTAAAATTTATTTTTAATCTCTTTCTCCCACCTCCCCCACATGGCTGGTGCCCCTCTCTCTATTTCCCTCTCTTTCATTTTCCTTTTCATTTATTTTATTACCTCTAATTTCCCTCCAAATTTTCTATAAATACCTCCTCATACCTTCATTCTTTACACATTAATTTTACACATAATAAAACTTTTGCAAATTAATTTCTCAAACACTCTGTTCTCCTTCTCTCAAGTTCATGGCGCAACCCCCACCAACCCAACCCCCCCCCCCCCCCCCCCCCTCGTCTCACTCAAATTTTTCTCTCCATTCTCCATTTAGGTAAAACACAAAAAACCCCACTTTAGATTATGTTAACATAACATGAAAAATATGTATATTATGTTTCCATGTAAAATTCTCATGATGGCTATGCTGGGGACTGAAAATGTAGAAACAATATATTGTTCATGTCATGTTTAAATTCATGTTCATAATTATGTTTATAATAAGTTCTTATTCCTAACATTAACTTTCTATATGATAATATGTACATATAGTATGCATATTTTTAAGAGCCTAAATGCTTTCTAATCTAACTTCTTATTTAATGCTTTATGTCATGCTTTTATTATTTATTTCATGTTAATAAATAAGACTAGTCAAGTTCTAGTCTTAGACTTGTCCATTTTCAAGTCAAAACAAAAAAGGGGACTTGTTTATTTATGAGTCTTGGGACACCTTCAAAATAATTTAAGACTCCCATATTTTCTTATTGCTTATCTTGTTTTATTTATGAGGCTAGAAAATTTCAAGTCTCAGGTAGCCTTGAAATAAAAGCTAAGACTCCCATTATTTTTTTATTATTTTATTTTGTCTAAGAGACTGGAATTATACAAGTCTCGGAAACCCTTGATAAAGCCTAAGACCTCCATAATTTATTTTTCTTTATGCTTTCTTTATTTTATTTATGGTGACTGAAGTTAAAAATTCAAGTCTTGAGAAAGTCTTGATAACAAGCTAAGACTTCCATAATTTTTATTTATGTCCTTACCTAGTTTTTTCACTCTTGATATAATTTTTGTCCCTCAATTTTGCTTTATAACATAATAATTCTTAGAGTCTTGCACATTCGTAGTGATGTTGCTAGTATGCTAAAAATGAAAAATTTCCAAAATATAAAAGTTGTTGATAACATGATAAGAAAATTTTTCCTAACATTATAAGTGTTGATAATTCTTTGTTATGCAAATTACATGTGCTAAATTTTTCCCATAAGATCAAACTCAAAAGACCACCTCTTTTAATAGCCACTTGGAATGTTTTTCTTAAACAATATAAACACATGTATTTATGGATGATTAGAATGAGTTATGATAGAAACAAAATAATTATGAACTTAAGAGGAAAATAAGACCATGTTTCCTAAATAAGCTTATTATTTTCAAGAACCTAAAAATTGGAATATAGTTTAGAAAAACTTAAGAGTAAATTTTTACTAAAACTTAACTTTTACCTTCCCCATGAAGGATTGTTTTATAAAACCTTCACTTTATTTATTTTCAAACAATCTTGTCATGCCCCAAAAGGCAACCTAAACACAACGGTCCTCCACACTCAATATTAAAGTTTAAGTATGACAACCTTAGTCATCCCCTAAGCTTTGATACTGGGTGTAAGGCGTACGTTCACGATCATAGAGGACCAACTTTGAAACAAGTTGTTTAAGAAGACATTGTTATAGCAATTTAAGAATGGAAATCATAACATAACATCTTAAATATGGAAATATATAAAGGCCTTACAAAATATCAAAGGGGAATTCCCCTATCAAATATAAGATGTAAGCCCCGAAAAATTTCAGTAAATAATTCCAAGATGAACTTCTAAAATAAACCCTAAAAATCACTTCAAATTAAAACCGAATTTCAACTAGTCCAAAAACACGAACGAATTCAGAAACTTCTTAATCTTGAGAAAATGAAAATCCTTAAACATAAAATGAGAACTCAACAGTCTTCAAATTCAAAATCACGACGTACAAAAAAAAAATTCCATATTTAACTCCGATTTATAAAAAGGGGTAATATAAAGCCCAAAAACAAATTATTAAAAAGCAAATAACAATTGACTTTCGAAAATATAACTCAATTCAAGAATTCCGAAAACGTTAAAAGATAATAAATACTTACAAAAATGATATATAAAATAAATTTCTCAAATTAAATATGTTGTATAAACATAAAATATCAGTTTCCAATTTGGCAAAGATCTAAACCGGAAAATCACCCGGAAACCCTAAGCGAAATACAATAGCTTAAGTCCGGCAATCTAGCGCCCCTAGCCCTAGAGGCCGAGATGTAGTTTAAATATGTAGAATAGCTCATAGTAATATGAGTTTGTTTAAAAATATCAGATTGGTAAATTTTTGACCTATTTCGAACCCGTTCGGATACAGACTTCGAAAAGTGTGTGGGCTCGAGATATAAAAAATATACCAATAGTACCGTTAGACTCGTAATTTCATAAGATTTAAATATATCAGTTATATAATTTTTCGGGTTATAAAAGTTACAGTTATAACCTTTTTATCGTATTTCCATTATTACCGGTAATTGATTAGTCTTTTGCACTATTCATTTTTATTTCATTACAAAATTTTATTATTCTTATAAAGTCTTATATTTTTAGATAAATATTTTATATGTTATAGAAAATTTTGTTTTTCTAAAATTTAGTTCGTTTCGGGTCTTTACGGGATCAGATTCTGTTTAAGACCCGATACTAAAAATAAAATAAATTAATTTAATAATTGAAAAATATTTTAAAAATATTTTTATTTTCATAAAATAATTTTTTAGAATTTTTCGGGTTATAAAAATATCATTTATAGCCCATATTCGCGTATTTTGATCATACGGTAACATATTTGTTAAATTACTAAAATAATTCAAATAATTATTTAATTTTAAATATGAAAAATCTGCTACAAATATTTGGAATAAATTTTCTAATTTTATTTTATTTTAATTTATTTTATTAATAAAGTACTTTTACAACCCATACCTTCAAGTACACCTTACACATATCACTTCCTTTTCACTTCAATCTTTCTACACATTAACCCACACTTCATGGCAGATTTTGACCCTTCTTTATGGCTGCCATTGTCCTTTATTTACTCCATTTTGACCAAATTAATTATTTTTCCACTCCTTCTTAAGAAAGTTACATTACACATTAATTATACAATTCAATTTTGAGTCAAATTTCAACAAAACCCTCTCTCTCCTCTCCTTGCAATTCACGTGCAGCATGGCTTCACATTGGCTGCCTTGTTTTTTTTTTTCTTCTTTTCTTACAATTAAAACACTCATTTTCTCTCACTCCTTCATTTACTCACTTTCCCTCTTTCATTCTTTAACTTTTCTCTCTCATTTTTCCTCTCTTTCTTCTTCATTTCCTCTTGTTCCTCCATGAAAAACAAGCTGCCCCCTTCTTCTTCCATGGCTTCCACACTTCATTCCTAAAGATTTCTAAGCAAATCTTCTTCCCAAAGCTCCATAGGTGATATAGGTAAAGTGTAATGAAGGTTTCATGCATCAAATGACCTTCCATAAGCTTAAAAGCTTAGGATGATGATGCCAAAAATGAAACACTCCTTTTCTCTACTTTTATTATCTTGTATTACAATTATTTTCTTGTTTAAAGTTGATATATATTGTAGATCTAACTTTTTATAGCTTTGATTTTCGTTTATGCCATAGATCTTGTTATTTAGGTTGTTATATTTGTTATTTCTTATGATTTATGCATAGATCTATCATCCACATGTCCATCTTAGTGATTCATGCATTTAAAACTAGTTTAGAAAACTAGATCTAGAGTTTTGAGTTCATAAAATGCATTAGACTTTGTTTTATGTTCATGGATGACTTGTGATAGCATGATGATGGTAGGAAGTTGTAGGAAACTCAAGATCTATTTTATTTTCAACAAAAACAACTTTTGAAAATTCGGATGAAAATGGAACCATATTTAGAAAAGTGGTTTTTCAACTTCAAAATGTATATTTTTCATTTAAAATGAAGGGCTTAGGGTATAGATACCATAAATGAAAGATTTTGATAAGTAAAGTTTAGATCCATGATGTTTATAGCTTATTACCATGCATTTGTTTTATGTTTATGTTCATATTAAGTATAGATCTTAGTTATGAACTCAAACAAAATTGTGAAATTCGTATTTTGGCAAGACCCCCATTTAAAAACCACTTTCCAAGTGTCAAAATGTAATTTTTACTTAAGAAAATGAAGGCTTAATATATGTATATCATCAAGACTTCTTTTTACAAGAATCAAAAGTGATTTCCAAAAGTTATTTTCAAAATAAAAATTCTATTTTCGGATTTTGGCCAAGGCCTATTTTAAAAACATGTTTTCCAACTCAAAAATGAAGTTTTTATTTAAGAAATGAAAGGCTCTTAGGATAGGATATGTGAGGAATGGATTTTCATAAGCTTAGATAGATTTTATCAAAAGATATGACCAAAAATAAATTTTCTAAATTCGGATCCCAACCAAGACCAATTTTTAAAACCCATTTATCAACTCCAAAACTCATGTTTCATGTGAAAAATGAAGTATATAGGTAATAGGTATCATTAAGTAATGATTTTTACAAGTTAAAATGAGTTTAGGCATGAGTAATGTGTAAAACAAGTAATGGAATTAAAATGGAAAATTTTGAGTTAGTGATCAAATTGTCAAATTCGTAATTTGAGATGATGCATAAGTAATCACTTAGTATTTGAACTCAAATTGCAAGTTTTATGTGTTAAATGAAGTCCTTAGACAATAGATATAGTAAAGCTTCAAATTTTGATGCATTAAACAAGTTTTCTCATAAGAATTATGCAAGAAACGAAAATTTCCAAAATTCGGATTTTTGTGAAAAGCTTGTTTAAAAACATATTTGCAAAGTGTAAAATGCAAATTTTTGTGTAAGAATGAAGTCCTTAGTGGTTATGTATGATTGAGCCCTAATTTTCTAAATATCAAATGATTTCTACTTAAAGGAATCACTCAAAAACCAATTTTTACCAAATTCGGATTTTGGAATCAACCCCACTTGAAAACATGTTTACCAAGTGTAAAATGGAAATTTTTATGAAGAAATGAAGGTCATAAGTAGTATATATAATGAAGACTCAATTTTGACAAAAATAATTATATTTTCTTAAGTAACAAATCCAAAACAAATGGAAATGATAAAAGTTAGAAAACTAGATTTTTCATAAGTAAGTTGTCATTATGGTCTTGCAAAATAAAAAGTTATAAAATTTCCTTTTAGCAAAATCATCAAGATCATGCATGCAATAGGCTCATCTCATGTCATTCATGTTAGGAAATCACTCATATTGCATGTATAGTTAAGTTATACAGTAGGAACATTTCAAACATTTACAAAACTATTTTTCGGAAATTGAAATTGTTGCTGCCCTAATCTGATCCGAACTTTTCGAAGCTTCAAAGTTTTCAAAACTTGAAAATAATATTAGAAATAGATAGATCTTTCGAAGTAGATAGAAATCGATATATAATTTGCGAGATTCCGAGTTAAAATGACCAAGTTATGGCTGTTTTAAGTTGGAATTCCCGCTTAGGACGAGAATTACGAATTTGATAATTCGTATAAGATCGTTTAGATTAGTTTGAGTTGAAATACTTATTAGAGTATTTCTTCCTTTTTAGGTGATCCGAAATCGACGATTCCCTGCCACCGAATTACTATTACTAGAAGACCGGTGATCCAATGGCCGAGTGAGTTTTCTCCTTGTTTTGTTACCTTGATTGTGCTTGTAGTTAGTTGCATTAGATTATAGGAACAAGATAAAAATCGATACGAATGGGGATGGGATATATGATGAGGCTGTGATGAATGTATGCCAAAGAATACTAAAGCATATCGAAACCACGATTTGATTGGATAACTGCACCGTTCATATTATTTCTGTTATGTGTATGATATTGGCTGGTCACTCTAAAGAATGTATAAATATTTTGACCTAAGCAAAAAGTAAATTGATCATGCATCGCATCGGACATATTGCATTTGGTAGCGTGCTACTCCTACGCAGGTCGATCGGTATGGTCCGAGGACTCGTTTGGATAATGAGACCCGGGATCAGAGCTCATTCATAGGAAACTAAGGCGCATCGGGGATGCATTCCATGTGTGAGCCTAGCCGAGGCGAGTGCTATGAGCCGAGGGCTTGGGGACTAGCAGCAGTCGTGTAGACTTCAATACCATCCCTAACCCAAGATACGGAGGGCGTAAATCCGTTCTGTGTGTGGGTTCCGGATACCCATACATAATTGCTTGCTCACGTGTTTGTTCATGCATAGCATATGATTGATTAATGCTTGCTTGTTCTGGTACGGAACTAAGGGAATTCTCACTAAGCTAGTGTAGCTTATACCCCAATAGTTGTTTAAATGAACAGGTTATCTCAAGAATGCAAAGTGGGGACCGAGATGGTTGAAGCCGAGAATGGCTTCGGGATTGCAAGAAATGAGAATGTTGAAGTTATCAGCTAGTTTTATGATTTGTCTTGTAATAGTTTATGTAGGGAAGTCTGTGGATGAATGTAATTGAAGTTGAATGATTTGTATTTTGAAGTATAGTGGTTTGTATCGAAAGTATAGTGGATTTTATTTCCTTTACATTGTTACTCAATTGTATCAACATAAAATGTATCATTCCGATGTGTCTCCTTTATGTGTTAGACGCCTTGTACATAGTATGGAAGCCTTCGCGTGACTGAGGTGGTCATTCTTAGGCTTTAATATTGTATACGGCAGACTGCCATGTTTAAGGTATCCTTCGGGGCGTGACATAAGATCTATTAGAGTTTATTCAAAATAATTACATGGAGATTTACTTAGAAGTCTAAGTCTACATCTAGTCTTTGACTTCTTCAAAAAAATCCTCAAGCCAAAAGGTAATACCACAGAGAAATAACCTCGGGGTATCAACCATAGTTAGGGCTACTGAAAAAGATATCTATAAGGGGGTAAGCTTCTTACTTAGTGAGAATCAATTCCACAAATAAAGTACTCAGACACTCAATATTCAAACAAGTTATTTAACAGGCATATGAGACGCAATCAAACATCTGAGCAAAAATACATACGATTTTCTAGGAATCATATGTTTGAATGGATTTGTTCCTCCATTCGGTGGTTAGGTGTTCTAGGCAACAAGGCCATAGTTCGCAAATAAGTTTTTATAGTTTTTATATGAGCTCCTACTAGTCGCTAAATTGTAGTTATTGCGGGTGTCCACCCAGCATTTTATTATAGGCAATCAAAGCCATAGAGTAGATTTTCAGGTTCGATGAGCCTTATTACAATGCCCTTGTCCCACCAAGGGTATAGTAATGAATGCAATGTGAATCACTATGTATCATCCATGAATCATTTTATTTAAGCAGTCATGGCATAATATTAGACATTTTATAAGCGATCATAGAATTTCTAGACAAATCATTCCTATACTAAATCTTACAATGATTAACTTACAATTCCTACTTCAATATACTTAAAGTAATTTCCATCATATAAATAAAGCACATGCGCTATCATATTTTATCCATTCCTAAAGTCTAGTGCCGCTAAACTATAAGCAAATACATAAATACAAAAATGCGAGAATTTAAACTCACTCGGCCATGGTAGTAGAAGCTTCTAGTCAAAGTAATCCTCTAGGTAAGAAAGCTTGGACTCCACGTTACCTTTACAAAAGAAATATCCAAAATGAGTATTTCTTGGAATTTCTACTTAAACTTGAAATTTTATTTTACTAAGTTCGTCAAAATTCGCATGCAGTGAAATTCCAGCTTAAAATGGCCATATCTTGCTTATTTTAACTCAGAATTTTGCATATTATATGCCGTTTTCTACCTACTCAAAAAGATCTATTAATTTATAAGGTTATTTCCTTCATAAAAGGTCATTTGGGTCACTAAAATTTAAGGGACATAATTAACACAAAAATTCCCTTCTTTAAAATATGATTTTTCTAACTTGTATCAACAAAAAATTCCATAGAAAAAAAAAAATATATATATATATGGTTGAAAAATCCTTTTAATATATATGAAACTCATAACAAACACATGATTCTAATGATGTTGTCTCAATCAAGGATTTTTCATAAAACAATCTTGTTTAGATAGTTAAAAAAGTGAAGTTTGACAAAATTATGCTAAAATGTTTGGAAATAAAACTAAGGATTTTTTAGCTATTAAATATGTGATATACTTTATTTTCTTAGATTCTTAAAAGATAACTTTTGATTCGAAAACTTAGTTTTTTAAAATTATTTTCAGACTTTATTTTCTAAGTATATTTTACTTGATGAGTTGATTCTTAACTTATTTTGGAAACTTGAATTGATACTTGTTCTTATTAAAATTTTTGGTAGGAATTTTATAATCAAGTTTTTAAGAAAATTCCTTATAGAAAAGTATTATCAATCTTAATGTCTTTTAATGGTAGTTTGAAAATAAAATGAGGAGTTTCTTTAGTTGTTTTTGCAAAAGCTTTGTATATCAACAACGCTTAGAATCTATGGTGATTTTTGGTGAAAAATCCTTTGTAAAGTATTTAGTTGAAATAAAATTCTAATTCTTATGGAAACTTTTTCCTAAGTGATAAAACTACACTTTTTAAAGTAAGTTGAGCTTGTTTCCTTTTCATTTTAAGAAAGATCTTTTTATTCTTATTAAGACAACAATCAATATTTCATGTATAAACGATGAGTATGTAGCTAGTAATACAACAAGAATAATAATAATAAGATAGAAAAATTATAATAAGCAAAAAATAAATATCAAGTATAGGAAGTCTTAACTTGATTTCAAGGCTTCAGGACTTAGTTATGGGCAAGTCCAAAGAAAGAAAAACAAAAGAAATAAGAAAATCGTTTTGACTTGATGAGGACAAGTCTAAGACTAGAAAGACTAGTCTTAATATAAAAGCATGAAATAAATAAATAATTAATTACAAGCATAAATAAATAAATAACGGTTATGTTACTGAGCTTATATGTTCTAAGAAATATACAGAGATACATAAATATAGATAGTATAATATAAAAGTTAAGTTAGGACAATAATAATAAGATGTGCATAATAACAATAAATAAACAACATAATAATAAAATGAAAATCATTCATGAACAAGAACAAAACATGAACATAGTATTATTTCTATAATATTTAAATGTTTAAGAAACATACACTATAGTCATATTAAGTTACATGGCATGGTAAGAATATGTGGGTAAGAAATTTACCTAAGGTGGAAATTTGGCTGATAGTTTAGGAGGGTTTTTTGTGTAGTATGTGTGTAGGAAGTATGTAAAATGGGTAGTAAAGAAAAGTGAAAAGAGATTTTTGGAAGAGAGGATTTGTGGAGTGAATTTGAGAAAGTTTCAGTAAGGTAAATGAGGAAATAATTTTTTATTTAAGGTTCTTAAGTAAAATAATTACTTAAATAATGTCAAATTAAAAATAATTACCAATATACAGTACCGAAATCGGTTTTATACACGCGATATGAAATAAATATTAGTTTACGTGTATCGCGTCTTATAATCACGATATAAGTATATATCGTGATTATAATTTGTGATAATTTTTTTTTTTGAATAAAGACGAAAGAAGAGAGAGAGAGAGAGAGCATGGAAGATGAGAGGATATGATGGAAGACGGGGGGGGGGAGAGAGGAGAGAGAGAGAGAGAGAGAGGAGGCAGGGAAGATGGGAGGATGTGATGGAAGATAGGGAGAGAGAGAGAGAGAGAAAGAAGGGAAGGTGAGAATAAAAAGAGAGACAGGACCAAGTACGAAATAGGAAAAAAAACGCAACATGCTGTACCATACTTATATCCGATTTTTAATCGCGATACACATGTAAAATATTAACATCACGTTTCATTTACACGATAAAGCAACGATAATAAAACATTAAATCGTAATTAATATTCATGATATTATTATAAAAATTAATATCGCTATTCATACCAACGATTTTACCATGGGATTTTAGTAATTATTTTCAAATTGACCATATCTTGGTAATTATTTTTTATAGGAACCTTAAAGTTGTTTTTCACTCGGTAAATGAGTGTGTGTAAAAGAAATGGAGAGAGATATGGTATTTATAGAGTTTTAAGGAGTGAAAATTGTATGAATAAAATAAATTAGAAAAGAAATAAAATGTATGTGTGTAAGGGAAGGGGGTGCCAACCATGAAGTAATAAGTTGATTTTGTTTTTTTTTTTTTCGTAAGGTATGATGTGAATGAAGATGTATGAGAAATATAAAATTAGAAAATAGGTATGTAGAGTAAATAATAGGTGTAGAAAAAGTAGAAATAAATGAGTAGTAGTAATAATGTAGAATAGTACTATGGATAGTAGATAAGACAAATTAATACCGGTAGTAAAGAAAATATGCATAATTAAGCTATATCTGATATATATATATACGAAAAATTATAAAATTGACATTTTTGAAATTCTTGTATTTTTATGAGTTTATTAGTATTATCGGAATATTTTCACAATTGGGTGTACTAGGGCACGATTTTGAAAACTGATCCATCTACGCTATTCACTACTGTTTACTACTATTCTTCTATCTCTACTTTTTCTTATTACCTATTCTTACATTCTATCATACTTATTTCTTACAATTTACATTTTCCATAAAACTTTATTCACATCATGCAAACCTTTAGATTACTATACCGAGTTTAAGCTCAAACCCTAGAATCGGAAGTCAACTAAAAACCCTAAAGTCAACAAAATGTCAGGACCCACTGTGGGGGTTAGGCACTGAGCATAATTTAAAAAAAAAAAAAAAACAAGTGCAAATGGATGCTAGTTATAGATAAAAGATAGTTATATTTCTAAATGAGCCACAACTGCTTACATTATTTTTTTTATATTACATGAAGTCCCAAATTTTTTTTTCTTTTGCATTATAGAAAGACATAAAAACAAAATACATAGTTATATTTGTTGCAAGCTCTACTCTCAAAATACCCCCGATCATGGTGGTACCCTCTGATCTTCTACCAAACTTGGGGATAAAAAGGATCCCCTCAGCTTACCATTGAGCTAAGTGAGTGGATAAAAATAAAATACAAAATAGAATAGAAATACATATAAAAATATATATAAACATAATAGTTATGTAGTAAATGTATGCAATGCTAATGCACATGACATGCACTGGTACCGGCATCCTAGCCCAGCCTAGCTTTCATCCGGTTAGTTAACATCCTAGACATCTGAATTAGAAATCTAGGAACCTAGGGCTACAAGGAGTAGCCAGGGAGTAAGACCCCCTATAATTCAGCCTAGCTGACTACAATAGTAGCTAGAATTCGATTTGCCAATGCAAACCCTGCCTAGCTGACTACAATAGTAGCTAGAATTCGATTTGCCAATGCAAACCCTGCCTAGCTGAATACAACAGAGCCAGAAATTAATTTGTCAATGCAAATCTATATGTGAGAAACCTAGCCTAGCATAATCATAGTTTTGAAAATATGAACTATAGGTCCCTTTTCGTGCCATGCCATGAATGCTTTAACAATAAAAATGGCACAAATTCATATCATCAAGGATTGTAGTGTCTAACTCATCAATAAATTAAACTTTCATTATTTTACTTGAACCTGTATATAGGATTATACTTTAAGTGAAATCCAATGAGCTCAATCATTTGTAAAGGAGATTGTCAAGTCATCAATCACATGGATAACAGAACCAATAAAGAAATCACTCAAAATTAATCATATAGTAAAACATGTATGACTAATATCACAAAAACAGTAAACATAAGTCTGCTGTTAGCAAAACATAAAATCCATTGACCTGGAGTCTAGTAATAATATATTTCTATTCCTCGGAGTGAGTATATCCCCCGTCTGATTCACCTAGTAAAATAGTATTCCACATCAACTTACTTGCTTAAGTTATAATATGCATTTTTTTGTTTATCTTATCGACAAATGGAATAGACCTAATGTATTAAAAGACATATACTAATTTATTTTAAATAGATAGAACAAAAAATATATTTACGTAAGGGAGTCTAATAATTTATTATATTACTTTGCCTATGTCTGGCTTGATTGCTAATGGATTTAGAGAGAAAAGAAAATATTGTTGATTAAAGGGTGTTTAAAGATTATATCTTTAAATTCGTTTCCGTAAACTCCAAGGACATGCTTTGATATATACATATAATATATATATAAATATTTACAGGACAATAAGCAATATATCTTGTATGAATATAAAATTGTGCTAAATTTGTAAGCTACAAATTCTCTTCGTGGATGTAATGGATTTTATTTGGATAAATAAATTGAAATATGACGAGTAAACATATTAAATCAACAGATAAATTGTACCGTAAAATGGGATAAGAAATTTACCTTATATTGCTGAATTAAGTATGTATACTGAGCAGCCTTAAAATTCTCCTATGATGGTTGCTTGTGATTTTAAATGATTATCTGACATCGGAGCAAAAATTTATGATCGTTGGGACGATGGCAAGGCACTACATCTATTTTCAAAGAGTTCACTTTATAAATATATATATATATATTAAATGGTTAATGTTGTTTAATAGAATGACGCAGTAACAATTTGCTCTCATACCAACATATGGTAAGTTTTGTCCCATTTATATAAAGGAGGTGGATCGGGAAAATTTTAGTCCACACGGAACTAAAATACGTACGTGTCCATATAATATTGATCCAGTACACTTGGCTTAATCTTAAAAACTTCACTCTTCAAGTAATTACATTACATGTCGTAATGGTAAAATGAAAATTTGAAGTCCATAAGTTTCCTGGTGACATTTGCTTTCGAAGTAAGCAACTTATTAGCGGTAGAAATGACACGTGTCATTAACGTGTTTAAAATTTATGCTAGCCAGCATTTTACTTGTCTAATTACATAAACAACCATAATGGATATTGGAAGCTCTAACACGTTCCTAAGGAAGAATTCAAAATTTCACTGCTCCGACTTCCTAAGAAGGATTCACTTTTTATTTAAAGACTACTTCTTTTAAGAAGGAATTGACTCCTTTATTTTAGGTAAGTATATTAGTTTGGAATAAAACTTTTATTCTGGCGAAATTTTACGAAACTTCTAAATATAAATATATTTTGGTTTCTAAAAAGTTTTTCCATAATTTAAGATTACGAGACAAACATGTTTAATGCGATTTCATCATTATTTTAATTTCATAAAACATACTTAAAAATCATATATTTTATGGGACCATTCCATCCTATCAAATCCTTAATATTATTATTATTATCCCAATTAATGGGGTCTCACACAAAACCTAAATCAAACCCTAGAATTTAGATTCGACAATCTCGCGCTCTCAAACCCTAGACAACAGAATTGAGTTAATGATCTATAATAGTTTGTAATAATATAGGAAAGCTTTAAAATCAGATTCGCTATTTTCTAATGTATTTTGGATCCAAAGGGATTAGTTTTCGAAAATCGTGCTCTGGTACATTGGAAATAAAAATATTTTGTTAACACCATTAAATTCGTAATGATATAATAAATCCAAATATATCAATTTCGTAATTTTTTGGTAACTAAAAGTTACAGATATCATATTTATACGAGTATTTTCTTTACTATCGGTAAATTATTAGTCTTGTTTACTATTCATTGTCCTATCTTACTATTCATCTATCTCTATTTTTTCTTACGACCTATACACATTTTCTTACTTTTTACCTTTTCAATACATCTTATATCAAATTATATGTTACATATTGCTTACTTTTCTTTACAAAATACAATTAAATAATTTCCTCCCACCTACAAACCCCAAAACCGACGCCTCCTCCCCTCTCTCTAATTCATTATTTTTCTTTTCAAATTCATTTTATTACATTAATTTCCCTCCATATTCAACTATAAATACCCTCTTTCCCTCTATTTCTTTCACACAATTATTTTACATAACAAAACTCTCTCAAAATTTCTCCATAAATCCTCTCAACTCAATTCCTCTCTACCCAAACTCTCTTCAACCAAATTTCTTCCAAAATCCTTTCCTACACATAAATCATTTATCACATATCACTAACCACATAATCCTACATTCATCACCTTCTTCCACTAACACAAACACACTCTTAGGTAAAACTTTCTACCATCTATGCAAACCCTTAAAATTTCGGTTAATTTTAAGCTTGATCTTATAATTAAAAGTCAACCGGAACCCTAAAGGTCAACAAAAGTCTAGTACAAACCCTAGAATTTAAATCTGGCTTTCCCGTATTCTTTAGCCCTAAAAAAGGAAGTTGAGTTAATTAGTGATAATAGTTCGTAATATCTTGAGGAAACATACAAATATTGTAAATCCCGGTTTTCCTAGTAACCAAGTAAACTTTGGAAACCCGAAACCAAAACTCTAAACCAGATTAGCATGAGTTGAGAGAGAAACCTAGGAACCCTGGATCTGGTTTTCCTTCGGTTTCAAACTAAAAGAACTTTTGTAAAATAATTTAATGTGGAATATTGTTTTAAAGTGTATTTCAAACCATAAAAAGATCTGGTTTCGAAAAATTTTCTATTCCGGTCCTTCCCGAGATCCATTACGAAAAAGCAAGCCTCGGAACTCAAAATTGGAAAAATATTCCGAAATACTCATTAGAACCGAAATTTAATAAGGATTTCAAAAATATAAATTTTATAATTTTGTAGGTTGATAAATTAGATATAGCCTTTTTCTTGTATTTTGTTTACTACCGGTAAAGTAATTGTCTTGTTTATTATTCATTACTATTCACAAGTACAACCTACTACACTCACAAGCCACTCCCTACTCTTACATCCTTACAAATACTCCATTACATTTTCTTTTCCAAGAAAAATTTCTCTCTAAAAAATTATTACATTTAAGACTTATTATTACACATTTTAATTTGAAAAAGTTACAAAATCATTTTTCTTTCCTCCTCCTCCCAAATGGTCGGTGCACTCCCCCCCTTAATTTCCCTCAAATTTTTTTATTTTACTTCCTTTTTATAATAAAAACAAACCCTAATTCAACCTAATATATATACTCTTTTACATTCTCTCTCTTCATTCATTTTCAATTGTTTCAAAAATCCCAAACCCTCTCTATTTCTCCTCTCTTTGCCGTGAGCTACACTAACACCACACACACTCACATAAGCTTGCTTTTCTTCTTCATTTTCCTCTTGATTCAAGCTTTAGGTGATGAATCCTAAACCTTCTTACCATTAAACCTTATATGGCAAGAGTATTCATGGGTATTTTCACATTTAAGTCCCCATGAGAACTTGCTAGGGAGAAGAAAATACCACTACATGAATATCAAGCCATCACAAGAGTAGATCTTGTGTTTAAATGTGATTTTTGGATTATCTTCATGTTCATGCATATAATAGTAGAGTAAAGTAGAGATCTTGCATAAAAATCCATATTCATGTTTTCAAACTCCATTTCATGCATCATAAGTAGTAGATCTAGCATTTAGATATTCATATTATACTTGACATTCATGATCTCATTAATATTTTATGTTTTAATGCATTAATGCTAATAAAGGTTTTGTCTTGTATATATAAATATGGTAGTTATTAGATCTTTAGTTAGATGAGATAAGAAACTTAAAAAGAAAAACTTTTGAAAATGTCCAAATGAAAAATTCGTACGACTTCAAAGTCATGCTTTAAAAACTCTTTTATCAACTATAAAGCTTGTGTTTTATATGAAAAATGAAGGGCATAGGTAATAGATATCATTAAGTAATGATTTTTATAAGTTGAAATGAGATTTGCTAAGAAAAATATGCAAAACAAAGAGTAGAGATAATATAAGAAAATTTGAGTTGCTAGTCAACTTGAGAAATTCGTAATTTTGGAGTATTGCCATGAAAACACCTATTTTCCAAACTTAAAATGAAAGTTTTATTCAAGAAATGAAGTCCTTAAGGGATAGGTATAATAAAGCCTTAAATTTTAATGTATTAAACAAGTTTTTTCTTAGAGAAAACATTCAAAAACTACCAAAATTTGGATTTTGGAATAAACCCTATTTGAAAACACGTTTACAAAGTATCAAATGGTAATTTTTCATGTAGAAATAAAGGTCTTAAGTAATAGATATAATGAAGACTCAATTCTAGCAAAGATAACTAGAAATTCCTAAGTAATTTACCAAAACAAAAGAGTTTATCAAAGTTAGGAAATTAGTTTTCTTAAAAGTAAATATTCTTAGAGTCTTACAAAAAAAAGAAATTCTAAAATTTTCCTTTGGTAAATAGCATCAAGAGCATGCATACATTAAACTCATAACATGCCATTCATGATAGGAAATCATCAATATTGCATGTATAGTTGATCTATAAAGTAGAGACATTACAAACATTTACAAAACTTTTTTTAAATGGATTTTGCTACCGATCAGAACTGATCCTACTGTTTCATGGCCCAAACATTTTCAAAACTTGAAAATAATATTATAATTAGATAGATCTTTCGAAGTAGATAGAAATTATTGTATAATTTGCGAAATTCCGAGTTAAAATGACAAGTTATGACTGTTTTAAGTCAGGACTTTCGCAAATGGCGAGAATTGCGAATTTACTAGTTTTGATAAATAGTTTAGATTAGTTAAGTGATGAAATACTTTTAGGGTATTTCTTCCTTTTTAGGTGACCCTAAAATTGACGATTTCCGACCATCGGATTACTCTTACTAAAAGACTGGTGATTTAATGGCCGAGTGAGTATTACTTCCCATTCCATTTATTGTATGTGATTGTAATGATAGTTGCACTAGATATTTGGTAAAGATAAAATGGATATGCATGATGGGGATGAATGGGAATTATGTATGGTTGTTGTTGATATGAGAAATTGAATATAAGAATATCAAAGCCGGGTGATTAACTATTGCTTACATAGATGAATTAGGATTGACTGTCTGCGATTATTGATTGATCACTTAAAGAATTGGTATAATTGACTATTTGGAGTTGAAAATAAATATGGACTCATTCATATCATAAATAGGGATGGAGCATTAGCATTGGTTGGTTGTCCGTGATCCTAAATGGTGTAAAAATTGGTTAATCGTGATCCATAAACGAATTAAGGAGTTGGTTAATTGTGATCCACAAATGAATTTACAAGTTGGTTGACCGGGATCCTAAATGGCATATTTGAGTAGTACCGCAGTATTTGTTGATCTGCGAATTCGGGATGGAGGGCAAAAGTCCATCCACATATGATTTCCGGCTGATCATATGTTTGTTGATTCCATATGTTTGATGCATATCACTTGTCTGGCTAATCACTTGTTTGTATGATGTGTTATGAATGTAATCTTGGAAGTTCTCACTCACTAAGCTAGTATAGCTTACGTCCCTACAATTTTTATTTATTGCATCACGAGTTCATATGGCTTAGACAGAGGCAACCTACAGCTTAGGTACAAGAGCTAGGTGTTTCCTTTAGAAGTTGTATTCAAATTTGTTTAGACTTCCATAGGAAACCAAGAGACTCTGGATGATTGTAAAAGACCACTAAATGATATTTTTTTGGTGGGGGAATGCCCCTTAGATTTTGTAACTAATTACACATGTGTTTTGAATTATTTTCTAATGCTATTGAATGCCAAATTAAACTCTTTAACTCCATCGGTTTGAGTATTCTATTATCGTAAAGGGATGCCTTATATCTATACAAGACTCCCGAAGGACTAAGGTAGTAATTCATGAGTCTTATATGGCATGTGATGGACTGTTACGTTTAGGGTACCCATTGGGGCATGACAAATATTAGATTCGCGAATTTCAAGTGTCCTTCGGACTCAAACGGGATCAATTCTTGAAAAGTGTGTCCCGGAGCTTGGAATAATAAAAATATTCCGATAACACCATTAGGACCGATTTAATACAAGGATTTCAAAAATATTAGTTTCGTAATTTTTTGGTAACTATAAATAACGAATATCACATTTATATGTGTATTTTCTTACTACCAGTATCTTACTAGTCATATCTACTTTACATTACACTATTCATTACTATTCTACACTATTTATTCATATCTACTTTTTCTAACACCTACTCTTACAACACCATAAACCTACTATCTTTACTTTTTACCTTTCCCATAACTTTATATCATATCCACTTTACATATTATTACTTTTAATACACAAAATTACAAATAAAATAAAATAAAATAAAACTCTCCCTTTCTCCCACATGCATGGCCGGCGGGCCCCCACCCACCCTCCTTCCCTCCCCTCTCTTCCTCTTATTATTTTTTAATTTTTCTTTAATTAAATCACTCAAAATTCACTCCCCATTTTCCTATAAATACCCCCCTCCTCTTTTACTTCATTAATACATCTTCTACCTACAAAATTTCACTCCCAAAACTCTCTCCAACTCCCCTCTCAAATACTCTTTCAAAACTCTTTAAAATTTTCACAAAACCCTCTTCTTCTTCTACAAATACTACTTTAGATAAGAATTTTCTTAAAATCTTTCTTACCATGTCATGTAACTTTCCATGACCATGGTGTGAGTTTCCTAAACTTAATATTATGGAAGCTATACTATGTTCATGAATATGTATTTATATAATTCTGTGTTGTTATTTTGCTCATATATTATTGATTTTATGATATATATGTAACTAGATATAATTATGTACTTATATGTAATCTCTAGAGCATATAAGCTCATTGTTATTTATTTACTTCCAAGTTATGCAAGTTATTTATTTAATTCATGTTATTTTAAGACTAGTCTTAGTCTTAGACTTGTCCTCATCAAGTCAAAACAATATTTGCTTTCTTTTCCTTATTTCTTTTGGGACTAGTCCATTCTTAGTCCGGGATCTTGATGAAGCTAAGGTTCCAATACTTGACATATTTTTGCTTGCTTATTTTATTATTTATTGTCTTTCTTATATTTTCATAATTTTATAATTTCATATTCATGATCATGCATGAACATATTGATTTTGTCTTAACAAGATAAAGAAGGAAAATTTTTCTTAAAATAGAAGTTCTTCTCCAAAAATAAATATTGTCACGAAGGAAATGATTTTCCATAAAAACTTAGGAATTTATCTTAACAAATCTTTTCTAGAAAACTAGAGGATTTCATCATAAATTTTAATAACCAAAGAACATAGAAAATTTTTACAATACATACATACATATACTTTGCAAAGTCATAAAATGGAAAAGAATTCTTGTTTAAACAAAATTTTACTAAACTTCATGTTCCACCAATACTTTGGAATATAAAGGAATAGCCTAGTTTGGCAAACACCAAGAAATTTTCTTTCATAAAAATAGAATGATCTTAAGGAATAAGATGAATGAACAACTTAGGAAATTATTTCTTTAAATGTAAGAAAATATAGAATTATTATATACTACTTTCAAAAAGTATTAGAAACTAAGCTATAAGGAATTTAGAAAAATGAAATCAACAAGAAATACTCATTATGGGTATTCTCCTTGATTAGGTGATCTTGAGGAGGAGTGTTCATATCCAGAAGATTATTTTGATTAATGGAATTACTGATCGACTCATCCATAAGAAAGAAGTGTCATCATGGCCGAGTGTGTCTACTCCCTTTATTTTTCATACTCATGTTTGTGCTTGTAAATTTAGTTGCATTAGAATTTAGGAAAGATAAAATGGAAGTTATATGATAATATGTTGAAAGAATGTTAAGTATATCGAAGCATGAAATGGTTGTAATAAATTGTATGTTTATTAGCATGTTGAAGTGTCTAAAATTAGATGATCACCTGTAAGAAAATAAAATATGACAGCTAGGCTTTAAACAAAAGTTGACACAAACACTTCACATATTGAGTGACATTGCATTTGCTATTATACAATTGGCGAGGCAAGTGTATGATAATGGTGGTAGGCATGATTGGTATATCATGTATGTGGCGAGTAGGAGCCAGTAAAAACTACATAAATTGATGGCTAGTAGGAGCCGGTAATAACTACATGTTTTTAATGGTGTATAGGAGTCGGTAAGATCTATAAAAATGTTGTAGTGGCTGTAATGGGCCCTAATACCTAACCTCGAATGAAGGGCGTAATTCATTCAACATATGATTATCGGAAAATCATATGTCTTGTATGCTCACGTGCTTGTTGCATCTCATTTAGTTGCTTAATAAACTTGGTTGATATTTTGTTTCAAGTATGAAATTTTGGGATTTACTCACTAAGCTCGTAAGCTTATGCTTCTATAGATATTTGCATTCTCAGGAACATTTGTTTTTGTACCTGAGGTCTCCTCTTATCCGCATAAGTTTTCTTTTGGAGCTTCTGAAGGAAATCTACTTGAAGAATTAGATTATGATTCCTTTGAAATCTTTTGATGTAGTATTAGAATACTGTAAAGACTATTAGTTATTTCGATCTTTGGGTTTTTGTGGGGGTATGATCCTAAGAATCATCTAACAGATCTTTGATTATTAATATTATGATCTATTTATTTCTGGATTCTTGTATGTTCACTATTACTTGCTTAAACCACACTTCCCAAAAACGTCTCCTATTACCGTGATAGACGCCTTACATGCAATACTTAGACTTTTGCGTAACTAAAGTGGTCATTCTTGAGTCTTGATATTATATGTGGCAGCTGTCACGTTTAGGGTACCCTTCGAGGCGTGACAGTCTATTTACCCATGCTATGCAACTTAGCATAGCCATGGTGTTGTTTCCCAAGGGCTCATGTGAGTTATGGAAGCAATATCATGTTCATGATTTATTCTTGCACATGCCAAAAATTCTGATTTTATTATTTTGTTATTAAGATACTATGTTGTTATTCCTATTATTATGCTCCTAACTTAACTTTGTACATATATTATTATCTATTGTATATCTATTATATTCTTAGAGCCTAAATGCTCACTAACTCTCTAATAAGCGTATTATTATTATTTGCTCTTATTATTGCTTTTCTTTTCTTTTTCTTTTGGGACTAGTCTATTCTTAGTCCTGGGTTGCCTTGATGAAGCTAAGGCTCCCAATACTTGATCGAGATACTTTGATGAAGTTAAGGTCCCAATACTTGATCTTATTATTTGCTTACTATTTTGCTTTCTTATATCTTCTTATACTTTCATCTTTTTCATATTACATACTCATATATAATCATTCATAATGATATTGTCTCAAGAAATTTAAAGTGGAATTTTCTTTAACAAAGAAAAATGAAACCAAAGTTTTAATAATACTCTTGTCCCAAATCAAGATTTGCTATCAAACACATAGGAAAAAAAATTATTTTTCAACTTCTTTTCAAACTCATCAAATTTTTTCTTAAATACGATGAAGTTGATTTTATCAAAGAATATTAGCTAAGGAAATAAACACTATCATTTCATGATAAATGCATGAAGTTCATTAAAAATTAGTATTAATAATTCTTTGGTAAGCAAATTTTTTTCGAAAGCTCACATGTAGGATTTTTAGTAACTCCATGCTAAAAACCAAAAACTAGACTTGTTTTCAAAGTTAAGATAAAATCAACTCACTAATTTATAAACCCACTTAGAAAAATAAAGGTTGCCAAGCTTCTATATCATAAACCCATTTTCAAAGAAATAAAAAGAATATAAACATGATAAGTTCCGAGAACAATAGATATTATCACAACTTAAGAAAATATTGAAACATGATTTCCTTCCAAGTAAATTGGCAAAAGACTTAAAAGGCCAAGTTTTAGAGATAAAATTTATTTTAAAGAAGTTAGGAAATGAAAATATAAGAAGAAAAGACGTGTTTATCAAAATCATTTTTAAAAGGAAAATATATACAACCCAAATTATTATAGGTTATCAACAACTGAATAACAATTTTAAAAACTTCATTTTTATCATTAAGAAAAAGTTGTAGAAGACCAAAGTTAAGAAAAAATTTAATTTATTTTTAGAAAAGAAATTGGAAAAAAAAAACAAATAAGAATATACTCAATTATAACAACCTAAGAATTTATAAGTTCTTCCGAAACACTTAGGAAAGATATTGTTAAGATTTAAGTTTTCACACCATAAGACATATTGTTTTATGGGAAAAATAACCGTTGAGACAACACTATTAAATTTTGCATACGATATAAGCCTATATATATGTATTCAAAGGATTTTTTAAAACATATAAATATCTATATTTTGCTGAAGGATTTTTAGATAAAGGAAGTTTGGAAAATGGTATTTCAAGGGCTAGGATTTTAGTGGTAATTCTGTACCCACCTTTTTCGTGACCAAAGAACTTTTATGATAAAGCTAACCTTAGAAATAGATAGATCTTTTCAGTAGGTAGAAAAACGATATATTATATGCGAAATTCAGAGTTAAAATAAGCAAGTTATGACCATTTTAAGTTGAAATTTTTCTCTATACGATTTTGACGAACTTAGTGAAATAAAATTAGTATGTTTAAGTAGAACTTCTAAGAAATACTCATTTTGGTATTTCTTTTGTATAGGTGATGTGGAGACCGAGTTTTCGTATCCAGATGATTACTTTGACTAGAAGTTTTCACGCAAATGGCTAAATAAGTTTATTTCTTACATTTTGCACTTATGCTTTTGCTTGTAAATTAGTGGCATTAAAATTAGGAAAAGATAAAATGGGAAGATGCATGTGCTTTACGTATATGATTGAAATTACGTTTAAGTATATCGAGGCAGGAATTGTTCATAATGAATGTTTGATCTAGTATAGGAATGATTGTCTGTGAATTCTATGATCACCCATAAAATATTTACTCATGCTATGAATATGTAATTAAATTAATTCATGCATGTCATTGGGTGAATTCATTTACATTTATTACTATGTCCTTGGTGGGACAAAGGCAGTAGTAAGGAGTTCATAGAGCCTATAAGCTTTATAAAATAGCAAGAGATCGTCTGAATTAAATTATGGGGAATAAAACACCCGAATAAAAATATGATTTACAGCTGAGTAGTGGCTCGAACAATACTACAAGAAAATTAATTTACAAAAATTGGTCTATTTAATCCAGAACACTAACTATCGAATGGAGAGGTAAATCCATTCAAACATATGATTCCCAGAAATCGTATGTATTGTTTGCTCACGTGCTGGTGCATTTCATATGGTTGTTTAAATAAACTTGTTTGATTAATTATTGTTGGGTGTTTAATTGTGGAAATAATTTTCACTAAGCATGTAGTTTATACCTTCTTAGATATCTCTTGCAGGACTCGTATCTTTGGTTGGAGCCTAGGAGATACTTTAGCCAGGTAATACCCTTTTGGAGCCAAGAGCTTTTGGTTATAAATTCAAGAATTGGAAGTAGGAGTAGATTTCCAAGTAGAAATTCGAAATGTAATTAGGCTTTGATAGAATTAGATCTTTGATAGAGGAATGCCCCATTAAAGCTTGTAAGACTCCTCATATATCTTTTAAGAACCTTGATTTTATTGTTATGATTTACTTTCTTAATTGTTATGATGTATAACTGTTAAACGGCTTGATCCAAAGATTGGTCTGCTTTGATCGTGAAAGTACGCCTTATATCTGATATCGAGTCTTTTGGGATGGTTAAGTTGTCATACTTAAGTCTTAATATTGAGTATGAGGGCTGTCACATTTACGGTACTCTTTGGGGTGTGACATTACATGTCACGCCCCAAGGGTACCCTAACGTGGCAGTCCGCCGCATATAATATTAAAGCTAATGAATGACAACCTTAGTCACGCAGGAGCTTTGATATCACATGCAAGGCGTGCTTCCAAGATAGTAGGAGACTCATAGGGGTATTACGTTTTAAATAGATAGCAAAAACAAGCATGAACTTAAATAGATAAACATAAGATCTTCATTTAATAACAAGTCGTACATCATCTTAGGGGCATTGCCCCGTCTTAAAGTCTTTGTTCAATATACTAATACAAAATAAACATAACTACCACATAAGCCTATATAGAGATTTTTCCTAAAAGTCTATGTTCAAAACAAAAATACATAAACTTCTTCCAAAAAATCCTAGTAGCTTAAGCTCGTACTTGCACACGGTGTCACGCCCCAAAAGGTACCTAAACGTGACAGTTCACACCCGATATTTAACTTAAGTATGAATCTTAGTCGTCCCATAGGTTTACATATCGAGTGTAAGGTGTACTTACACA